>CAMOHE010052917.1:56661-91194 GCA_946598075.1 Artocarpus hirsutus | reverse complement strand
GGGGGAGAGAAAGAGAGAGGGGGGAACTTACCAGAGGTGGAGCGGCACCGTGGAGATGGTGGAGGCGGAGGGAGTTTTTAATGGGTGTGGGTGTTTTTAGAGAGAGAGAGAAAGAGGGATTAAGATAGAGAGTGAGGAACGGGTTTTTAGAGAGAGAGAGAAAGAAGGATTTGAGATAGAGAGTGAGGAACGGGCGTGCAATATAAATAGGTGTGGGTGGCGCGGATTTCAAAAATTTGGAGGGAAAAGTGGAGGGTAGCTACCACGATGGTTTCTTGCAGAAACTGTCGTGGCAGCTATACATGTAATTTGTATTTTTGTGTAATTTGTCTTGTAGAAAAAAAATGTGTAATACGATTGATGAACCAGTGAAAAAAAAGGTTAAAATTAAGCATTAATAATTTGTATATATGTCAATTTACGTGTAACATTTTTGTGCAATTTACTGCATTTTTCAATCTTATGGCAATTTCTGTATATTGATCATCTATAGTTAAATTTCTAGTAAAAATAGAGATAAAGTATATATTATGGGCCATTGGATACTTAATACACGGGCTGGCCACCCTAGGCAACAAAAATAAAATGTGTGGAAAAAAGTTGTTAGACATTTTTTCCACGATGGTTTCTTTTAGAAACCGTCTTGGAAGATTTTCTACGACGACGGTTTCTGTCATAAGTCATCATGGTAGTAAGAGATACCATGACGATTTCTTGAAGAAACCGTCGTGGTAGCTCTAACATGCGGTATCTTCACGTAGTAGAGCTACCACGATGGTTTCTTCTTGAACTTCTTCATGAAACCGTCATGGTAGCCTACCACGTGATTTATCGCGGTTTCTTCACATGGTGAAGCTACCACGACGGCTTATGACAGAAACCGTCGTCGTAGAAAATCTTCTACAACGGTTTCTTTAAGAAACTGTCGTGGAAAAAATGTCTACCAATCTTTTTTCACACATTTTATTTTTGCTGCCTAGGGTGGCCAGCCCGTGTGTTAAGCATCTAATGGCCCAGAATATATACTTTATCTCCATTTTTACTAGAAATTTAACTATAGATGATCAATATACAGAAATTGCCATAAGATTGAAAAATGCAGTAAATTGCACAAAAATGTTACACGTAAATTGACATAAATACAAATTATTGATGCTCATCTTTGAACCTTTTTTTTAATTAGTTCGTCAATACGTATCCATTCCACTTCTTCACGAAGCAAGTGCGAAACATCATCTTCAAAATTATCTATCTCATCAACCAATGGCAATCCCTTTGTGAATGAAGGGATGTCCGCGCAATCTTCATCAACTTCTTCACCATCGATAACTATTTTTGGCTTTGTCGGGATGACTAAAGATAACTCCATGTCTTGGGGATCAGTAGTGTAAAAAATTTGGATTGCTTGTGATGCCATAATGAATGGATCCTTCCTGTATCCCAATCTTCTAAAGTCAACCACCGTGATGCCGTCATAGTCGTTCTTAACATAGTTATTGTCGGCCCACTTGTACTTAAAAAGTGCTATGCGTAATCCCCCATAATCAAGTTCCCAAATATCTTCAATGAAACCAAAGTAATTCATGGTCCCATATACCAGATTCTTGTCCTTGGCAGAGACAATATGCATAGCCTTTGCATTGAGAGTGACACCGCTATTTTGCACCGGATGCTTCTTATCCCTTTCATGAGTGTAGAAAGTGTAACCATTTATGAAATATGACGTATGCCTTGTAACTACCGATGACGGACCTCTAGCTAGGTTCTTCAACTCCTGTGACATGCCTCCATCTTGTGATGTGGACCACTTGCCATAGATATATGCTCTAATCCACAACCGAAAGGTTCGGTTGTATTCATCTTGCAACCATTTCTCATTTCTTGCTCTTTTTGGGATTTTTTTTTTAATTCGTTCATGTGCACCTCAATGAAAGGCTCCACTTCATTAGTATTGTGCAAGACATAAAGACAAGCTTGCTCCCACTCCTCTCGACTTACTAAAGAAGGATTGCCCGTAGATAGTCCCCTAGCGTCAATGTTTATAGTCTTTGGCACCCCAATTGTGTCCACATTAGATAGGTACTCGAAGCAAAATTCAACTGATTCCTCAGCTATGTAACCTTCTACAATACATCCCTTTGGCCTATTTCAATTCTTCACATAGCCCTTCAAAACCTTCATATATCTTTCAAATGGGTACATCCATCTAAAATACACTGATCCGCATAACTTAACTTCACGTACTAAGTGCACCATTAAATGAATCATAATGTCAAAAAAAGCCAGTGGAAAATACTTTTCAAGCATGCATAAGGTTTACACCAACTCCGATTACAGTGAATCTAGCACAAGTGGATCAATGACCTTCGTGCATATTGAATTGAAGAACGAGCACAACTTAGAAATTGTAAATCTTATATCCTTTGTTAGAATTCCCCGCAAAGCAAGTGGTAGTAATTGCTACATCAATATATGACAATCGTGTGTTTTCATGCCAATAAGTTTCAAATCCTTCACCGACACCAACGTTTTGAAGTTTGAAGAATACTCGGCCGGCACTTTTAATGAAGCAAGCCATTCATAGAGCTTTCTCTTTTCTGCTCTAGATAATGTGTGCTTTGCCGGAGGTAAGTATGTCCGGTTCCCTCTTCTCTCGGGAAACAAATTAGGCCTAATCTCTATTGCCATGAGATCCAACCGAGCTTTTTCACCATCCTTAGTCTTGCTCGGAATGTCAAGCAACGTGCTGACTACTGATTCACAAATGTTGTTCTCAATATGCATAACATCCAAGTAATGACGAATAAAAAGTGTCTTCCAATAGGGAAGTTCAAAGAAGATTGATCTTTTTTTCCATGGTCCATCATTTTGCATCTCCTCCTTACCTCGCTTTCTCTTACCGAATACGACTCTTATATCTTGTACCATTTCAAATATTTGTTCACCCGTCAAAGGGCGCGAAGGGTCTCTTTCTTCGCAGTTGCCATCAAAGGCTTTCTTTTGTTTGCAATAGCGATGATCTCTTGGCAACCATCTTCTATGACCAAGAAAAACAATTTTCTTTCCATTTTTAAACCGTTTGTGAGACGTTTCCGTCATACAAATAGGACAACCAATAGAACTCTTCACCGAATAACCAAATAAATTGTCATATGCAGGGAAGTCGTTAATAGTCCATATCAACATCGCCCAGAAGTGTGAACGTCTCTTTTCGGTAAGCATCTCTAACTTCAACTTTATTTTCCCACAACTTTTTTAGGTCATCGATTAATGGTCCCAAGTATACGTCAATGTCATTGCCTGGTTGGTGAGGACCCGAAATCAATAAAGATAACATTAAAAACTTCCACTTCATGCACATTTTCGGAGAGAGATTTTAGTTAACAAGTATTACGGGCCAAGTGCTATGCCTATGACTCATGTTACCATATGGGTTCATTCTATTAGTTGACAAAGTGAAATATATGTTTCTTGGATCCGCACTAAAGTTGGGATGATCGGCTTCAAAAGTCTTCTATTGTGGTGAATCCGTCGGGTGTCTAAGCATACCATCATCCACCCGTTTGTCATGATGCCATGTCAAATTCTTGGCATGTTTTGGGTTTCTAAATAAACGCCTCAAACGTGGTACCGGTGGAATGTACCATAATACTTTCTTTGGCACTCCATTCTTACCGTCTTTTGGCTCCTTTCCTTTCTTTCACCTTGCTTGTTGACAAACTGGGCAATAATTCTCGTCCTCATACTCATGCCTATAGGGAACACAATCATTTTCACATGCATGAATTTTTCATAATCCATTCCGAAAGTGCTCAAAGTCTTCTTAGCCTCGCACATACTAGTTGGTAATTTATTACCCTCTGGTAGAAGCCTTCGTAAAAATTTCAACAGCTTTGTAAAACTAGAATTCGACCTGCCACCCAACGCTTTCAAATTCCATAATCCAACTAAAACAGACAATTTAGTGAAATTGGTACACCCCTCATACACTGGTGTCTCTGCATCATTCATCATTGTCTCAAATAAATCCGGACGGTTCACAAAGTGTTTTTCTAAATCATTGACCATGTCAACCATATTGTCTTCATCCTCCATATTATCCTCCACAATAGATTGTTTTTCTTTATTTAGTAAAGTTGGATTGAAATTAGACTCACCATGAAAATGCCACGTTTGATAACTACTTATGATTCCATTTCGAAATAAATGTCCTCTAACAATTGTAATTGGATGCAATCTATAGTTTCTACATTGAACACAAGGACATCGAATTTTATCACCATTTGCATGACTTTTGGCAAAATCCAAGAACTCTTCCACACCATTCACATACTCTTTAGACAATCGAAAATCCAACATCCGTTTCCTATCTATTTTGTAATTCGTAAATAATCAAAATAATAAATAGCAAATATTCAATTAAAATTAATTTCACAATTTATATATATACCCACCTACATATTAATTAATCATAAAAAGAACATCACCCATCATAAAACAAGTTACACATACTCACTATAAAACAAAGAAATCATACCCATGATCCACATACAAACTTCACGGAATAAACAATAAAATCAACAACTATTTATCAATTTCAGATTAATTATACATCACAATCAACAACTATTTCTCACTTTCTACAAAAGAACTTACAATTTGGGCTGAGATTAAGGAGTGTGGAGGCAAAGAGAGACGGCAGCGGCTGATTCGAACGGGTCTGTGTTTGTATTTGTGAAGTGTGTTTCCGAAATGTGTCTGAATGCGAAGGTTGGAAAGGGGTTTTAAATAAGCTACCACGATGATTTTTTGAAAAAACTGTCGTGGTATATGAAGATACCACGACGGTTTTCTTGAAAAACCGTCGTGGAATACAGGAGATACCACGACGATTTCTTGAGAAAACCGTCGTGGTATCTCAAATATACCACGACGATTTTCTCGAGAAACCGTCTTGGTATCTCCAGTATTCCATGACGGTTTTTTTAGAAAACCGTTGTGGTATCTTCACCCCATTCCACAACAGTCTTCGTTTTCACGGACATAACTTGCCGCGCATTTTTGACCTTACCACGACGGTTTTTAGGAAACGGTCGTGAAATAAAGGTCGTGTAATCAATAATTTCTTGTAGTGTGAGTTGACATTCCTAACTGATAGGCATGTTGCTCTTACTAAAAATAGCAATGACGCCCATAAATCTTTCCATAAGACTTGGTAAATATCAAATAGACTGAATTTAATGTTTACATGAATGACTGTAGCAAATAACATCAAATCCATTATTCTTAAGACTGAAAGTGCTAAGGACTTTATGAAGTTTATGGAAGAACATTCTCAATTTGAGTCTGCTAATAAGTCACTTAGTAGGACATTAATGGGTACATTAACCACGATGAAGTTCGATGGTTCTCATACCATACATGAGCATGTCACTGAAATAACAAATACAGCGGCAAGATTGAGATCCATGGGAATAGAAGTAAAAATTTCCTTGTGCAGTTTATCATAAATTCCTTGCCTCCTAAATATGGTCCATTCCAAATTAATTATAATTCCATAAAGGATAAATAGAATGCAACTGAACTGCACAGTATATTTACTTAAGAGAAAGTAACTCTTAAAAGCAAGGAATTCACTCTGTTAATCTTTTGGGTCAGCAAGGATCTAACAGGAATCCAACAAAGGACAATGGAAAGGCAAATAAAAAACCACTAAACATCTAAAGAATGGTTTGAAAAGAAAGGTAAGTCTAGTGTTTTCGTATGTTTTGAATAAAATTTAGCAAAAGTTACTTATAATACTTGGTGGATTGATCCTGATTGTACCACTCATATTTTAAATACAATGCAAAGATTCCTTACGACGCAACCCATAAATCAAAATAAAAAGTTTGTTTTTATGAGGAATTGAGTTAAAGCTCTAGTTGAAGCCATTAGAACCTGCCATTTAATTTTAGATTCTAGATATCATTTAGATATTTTCTAGACTCTTTATGTTCTTTTTGTTTCAAGAAATTTAGTTTCATTCTTTAAACTTGATACAGTTGGATATTCTTTTAAGTTTGGAAAGAGATGTTTCAATTTATTTAAGTATAATCATTTTATTGGTTTTGCTGTTCTTTGTGATAGTTTATACAAATTAAAGCTTGATATTATGTTTGCTAGTAAAAGGTCTAGTTACTTGTGTTTAGATGTTTGGGACATATATCTAAATGAAAAAAATACAAAGATTAGTAAAGAATGAAATTCTTCCTAATTTGGATTTTACTGATCATGGTATCTATATGAATTGTATTAAAAGAAAACACACAGAACACACAGTTAAGAAAGCAGCCACAAGAAGCACACAGTTCTATAAACTCATACGTAACGATACATGTAGGACTTTTGATAATCTATCTTTTGATGTAGAAAAGTATTTTAATATCTTTATTGATGATTTTTTACATTATGGCTATCACTATTTGTTTCATGAGAAATCTTAATCAGTAGACACCTTAAAAGTGTTAATCATTGAGTTTGAAAGGTAATTAGACAAAAAGTTAAAAAGTATTAGGGCTAATAGCATGGGTGAATATTATGAAAAGTATGATGAAATAGGACAATGCCTTGGTCCATTTGCTAAGTTCCTTGACAAGTGTGGCATATATGCTCAATATGAAATGCTAGGTACACCACAATATAACCATGTTATAGAACGATGTATTCATACTTCAATGGACTTGGTTAAGAATATTTTGTGTTATTCTACTTTGCCCTTATTATTATGGATGCATACTTTTTGGAAACCACCATGTATTTATTAGTCAGGCAGTTCTAAAGACTCCTTTTGAACTATGGATAGGAAGGAAAGTTTAAGGCACCTGCATGTTTGGGGTTGCCCAAGGGAAAGATTTTATAATCTATATGAAAAGAAACTGTACTCAAGAACAACTAGTGGTTTCTTCATTGGCTATCTAAAAAAATCTAAAGGTTATAGATTTTATTGTCTGGCCATAATATGAGAATTGTTAAAGCTATAATTGCAAGATTCATTGAAAATGGTAAAACCAACAGGAGTATGGAACCACGTAAAGTAAAATTTAAGAAGTTAGGCTGGAGATCCCTTTACCTAAAACTTCTTCTCAAGTCATTGTTGCTACAGCTATTAAACAACTTGACAACTTACAAGAACAACAAATTAATGACCAAACTCTAAATAATGAAATTGTTGCGAATGAACCTGTAGCAAATGAACCACAAGAAGCAGCATTAAGAAGATCTCAAAAACAAAGGTATTTCTGATGATTATGTAGTTTATCTCCAAAAGTTAGAATTTGATGTAGGTACTGATGAAGATCCAATCTTGTTGTTACAAGCCATCAAAAGTACTAATTCTAGAAAATGGTTAGACACCATGAAAGAAGATTTGAGATAAATGGATTACAATAAAATCTAGGATCTTGTTGAATTGCCAGAAGGTTGTAAAAATGTTGGGTATAAGTAGGACTTTAAGATCAAACACAACTTTAATAGCAATATTGAATGATGTAAGACCAGGCTTGTTGCCAAAAGTTTTACTTAGAAGGATGGCATTGACTACAAAAAGATCTTTTCACTTTTTCTAAAAAAGACTCTTTTAGAATTGTTATGGCCTTAATGGCTCATTATGACTAAGAGTTTCATCACATGAATGCGAAAACTGTCTTTTTGAATGAGAATTTAGAAGAAGAAGTATATATGGACCAACCTAAGAGTATTTCAATTGAAGGAAAGGAACACATGTTGTGTAAGCATAAGAAGTCAATATATAGACTTAAGTAACCTTCCCGACAATGGTATCTTAAGTTCAATGATGCCATCATTTCCTTAGGATTTAAAAAAAAAAAACACAATCGATTAGTGTATATTTTTGAAGGTCAGCAGGAGCAAGATTATATATCTAGTTTTGTATGTTGATGATATCTTGTTAGATACTAATGATCTTAGCTTGTTACATGAGACCGAGAAATTTCTTTGTAACAACTTTGAAATGAAAGATATGGGTGAGGCATCCTATGTGACTGGAATTGAAATATGTATGATAGATCACAAGGATTGTTAGGATTGCCTTAAAGAGCTTATATTAATAAAGTTCTAGAGAGACTCAAGATAGAAAAATATTATGCAGGTGTTGTTCCAATTCAAGAAGGGGATAAATTTAGTCTTATATAATGCCCAAAGAATGAATTAGAGCGCAAACAAATGGAACAAATTCCTTATATTTTTGTTGTTGGAAGCTTAATCTATGCTCAGACGTGTACCAGGTTAGACATTAGCTTTGATGTCTGAATATTGAGCAGGTATAAAAGTAATCTAGGTTTGAATCATTGGAAAGTTGCAAAGAAAATATTGAGATACTTGCAAGGAATGAAAGATCACCTAGAGGAGATCCGATCATCTCGAGATGATAGGATGTTTAAATTCAGATTTTGCTGGATGTGTTGATACAAGAAAATCTATATTTGGCTATTTTTTTCCTTTTGGCTAAATTAACGGTCTCATGGAAGAATAGAAAGCAGTCTGTCAATGTTGTGCCCACTATGAAGGTTGAGTTTGTGGCATGCTTTGAGGCCATTGTTCATGGTTTATAACTGCAAAATTTTATTTCAGGACTTGTTGTTGTCGACAATATTGCCAAGCCACTAAAAATTTATTGTGATAACTCTGTAATAATCTTCTTCTCTAAAAAATGATAAGTATTCAAAAGGTTCTAATTATGTGGAATTAAAATAATTTGCCATTAAAGAAGAAGTTCAAAAACGAAAAGTGTCAATCGAACATGTTAGCACCAATCTTATGATTGCAGATTCGTTGACAAAAGTGTTGCCACCAAAGACATTAAATGTTCATATTGAAAGAATGGATATTATTGAAAAACAATATTAACATTACGATGAAGTTCTATGTTACGATGATGTTTTTATGTTCCATATGTTAGCATATATATGAGTAAATTATGTGAATATTAATAGGATTTATCTCTAACAAAAATATTACGGTTGGACCATAATTATATTTCTCATTTACAGATCATGTTAGGTGGAAGTTAATGTTGTAGTACATGGAAGGGGCTATGTCAAAATAGTGATGTATAATTACTACGACTTATATTAGTTTTTGCTTAATTATGATTTTAATGTGATTAATAAAAAGAAAGGATTTATCTCATACTATGCGCATTATGTTTGTTTTATTTTTTAAACCGTGAAGTCAAATAATGACACACGGGCCAAGTGAAAGATTATAAGAATTCCAATTACGTGGCTAATGTGCATTTATGGCATTTCAATTTTAAGGAAATTTAACGCACTGGTTTAACAAAATAATAAAGGGTAAATCCTATTGGTCAACTAGAGAAATGGAAGTTTCCTTAAATTAATACCTTTTTGATGAAAAGAGAATATTTGACAAAATTAGGAAACTGATTCTTTCGCTACTATAAATAAACGTATTACATTAGAAAAAGGCTAAGGGGAGAGAAACCTAGTTTCTTCTAAAATCTCTTTTGCAATTCTAAAATCTCTTTCGCAATCGATTGGTCTCTTCAAGAATTCATAATAGATCAAGGTATGTCTTATCTCTAATCATTATATTGTGAAAATCATATAGTTCAAGATTTGGTCATTATTGCTTATACAAAATTTGTCTTAATTTGCATTGTTAAAGAATTACTTACAATTTTAGCTCCTAATTCCTTTTGACAAACTGGACAAATGTGGCTTACCATTACTAGAACAAAAGTTTATTTGGGTCCAGCTACCTGGCTGGATGAGACGTGGGCGACAGTCCAAGATTGGACTAGTGCTAGGCACAGACATGTAGTGTTTGTGGTACCAAATGCTTGATATTTTCAAGTGAATAATATGACAATCATCGATCCCTTGAGGCAAAAAGGCCAATACAGTCTCACATCGCCTAGGAAAGATTAGAAGTTATGATTTATAAGTAAAAAACCAACTCCTAATTATATAAGGCATTTGAGGTAAATCTCAAAAACAAAATCATGAGGGTTTCGGCCTAAAGTAGATAATATCATACTAAGTAGAGATTCATTACAATTAATTGTTTAATTAATTTTTAAAATAATTATTCATATTGGTAATTGGGATATTGGATGATTAGTTATTTGAACTTGGTATTTGATTAATTAATTTAAATACTAATTGAATTTGAATTATGGATAATAAATCCTCATATATCTAAATTAAATAATTATCAAAATGATATTATTTTAATTTAGATTAGATTTTGTTAATTTAATTTGAATTATCTTGGATAATGTAGAAAACCACATATACATTTATTTGTGATGGACAAATTTTTGGAGATAATTCTCTAGAGGGTGACACCATTCTCAAGGGCAATGAGGAGAAGATGTTCTCCTGGATTCTTGATTGACTTAACACTTCCTACCACTTCTATAAAAAGAAGCCAGATGTCCCTATTTGATCTTAGATTGCCTAATTGCTTTTAAAGAGAGAAAAAATAGTGATTCTACTATTATTTGTTCTTGGTGTACTTGAGCAATTAGAAGGAGTGTAGTTGTCACGACCCAAAAACAAGGGTCGTGACTGATTTAAAATTAACATAAAAAAACCCCATATTTAAATAACCCAAATGTGGAACACTTGAGGAGTCCCTTTGGAAAAATTAGTAAAAATAAATATCCACCTCGTGAGGGCTTAAACGTCCATTAAAATAATAAAAACAATCTGCGTACAAAACTTTTCTCGAAAACGTTACATACCAAAAACTAACTTCGGAACAAGTCATTCAATACAGGTACAATAGATACCAAAATAATAAAAAATTACTTAAGGTTAAACTTACATTGGTTTTAACTATTGATCTTAGCAACACCACTCGCCAATCATTCTTTAGGCTTTACTTTGTCTATCAAACTCACCATTTAATTTCTTAGCATCTGGTGTGAGAAATTTTGAAACAGTAAAAAGTGAGCAAAAGGCTTAGTAGGAATATTTTTAAAATATCACAGTTTTTAAAAACTCAAAAATGGTTCAAATATTAAAGAAATCATTCAATTTCAAATCATTTCATTTTTTTATATGGGTTGTGACAATAGTTGTGGTTGATATTTATTGAGTTGTGCCCACATAAACAATGGTCTAAAGTGAGAGAATAACATTGAAGATTTGACATTATAGATTCTTTTTTAATGTTATTGTTTAGTCAGAAGTGTTGTTTTTGGTCTCCACTAAATACGATAAATTATATTTAATTTCTATAAATAGCTACATAAATCAGATACTGGGTGATTAAATAAAATTTGAAATTCTGACCACTCCCACCAATTTTTCCAACAATTCATCAGCCATTTTTCTTTATTTATTCTTGCATTTCTATTTATTCGTGTTGTAATTACAAAAATTCCAAAAACATTTCATTTTTCCACTAAAATCACTTGTCCTTCCTGACATTTATTTTCTAATAATATTTCAAGTTTGTTTTTTAGCCATCTCGTCATGGGATCTACCGTCCACTTCATGTTACAATTGACCGCTTTATTCATGGACAATTTGTGAATAAACAGTTAATAAATTTATCTAGATGACGAAGCCCTCATTTGCCCTCATTTTTTTTTCAATTTATTTAATAGTGCATTTGAAAAGAAAACATTGTCTATTGTCAAAGAGCTATGGATAATGTATATGTGAATTATACTCTCATCAAATATATATATAGTGAAACATTTGTTCATCAAAATTTATATCTTTGGTATATCAAAATAAATAAGCTACAAACATGTAGTTATAAATCTTTTTCAAAAATAAAATGACAAATAAATAATTGTCCAAGTAAATAAATTTAGGATAATGGAGTTATTATAAAATCAATTGTAATTTAACTCCAGTCCAAATATATAATCAAGTAGGTCTAATATATTAATGTTTTTACCATGGAATCAACTCACTCTCTGAAGGTCAAGATAATTATCTCTCCAATTGAACATAGATTGTCATTACGGTGTCATCATGAATAAATGAAGTGTTCAGATTTATCCATAGACTGCAGGCTATATATTAAGACTATTAATCTTAAAATCGTATCCTTCGACATATGAACCCTTTATATGCCAAATTTTAAGATTTGGTTCTAAAAGTTATGAATCATATGTTTGTTTATTATACAATTAGTAATATGAAAGTAATATGAGAACAATTTTTAATACATTAAATAATCACATTATTATCATTATTATTTATTTAACCAAAAACGATATAAACACAAATAAAGTTATTCCTTAGACATTAATCTTAACACATTATTGATAGATATTATATAATATCGAGTATCTCTAAGCCCAAAAAAAATATATTAAAGATAATATATAGTACACCATTAATTACGGTCTTTTATTTTCATTTATAAAGATTTTTCATCTTTTATCATCCTTTTTAGCAAAAATATATATATCTTTTTTTTTTCTTGCGGAAAATTTTAGCAAATAATGAAGAACTTCTTTTACACTCTTATTCTGCAACCGTAGAATTATAGAAAATTTGGTGGACATTTCGATGAGATTAGAGAAATTTTTGTCCATGGTTCAAAGTTTAAACCACCTTCCACAATGTTGTAGCAGCAGCTTGGTAATAATTGGTTTAATAGTTTGAAGGAAAAATACCCAAAACATTTTTTATGTTTTGTCTAAATATTATTTTTGTCTCTCTTATTATTAAAATGTCTAAAACACCTATATGTTTATACACTCACACTTAAAATACTCCTTGAAATAATTAATTTTTTAAATAATTCAAAGATTATCTTTTCCAATATATATTAAATGTTATTTTAAATATGATTTGGCATAAACATTAAAGAAAACATAATTTAAATTGTTTAAATAAATATTTAATTAAGCAAATGTTTTAAATATTTTGAGAGTTTTTAACTTTTTAAGATTGATTTCGTTTAGTATTTTGGTTTAATAATATTTCAACTTGTATTTAGTAAAGATTAGAAAGGGTAATTTTGGTTTTTTAACAAGTTTAATCTCTTCAAGAAGTATTTTGTGCATAACTTTGAAAACACAAGGAACTTTTTGAGCGTTTTCATAATAAAAGGGGCAAAGCTGATATTTTAAGGAAACATAAAGGATGTTTTAGATATTTTTCCTAGCTTGAATGATTAATTTATCCAGTTAATTTAATTAACTTGCTGTGTTAATGTACATGAACAATCAAATTAGTGAATTGTTCATAGAATATGAAAAAATTTGTAAAATTACGTTAGAAAACCTGTTAAAACAAATATTCTAATGGTCAACTTAAAAAAAATGGCTAAAGGTCTGATACGTGGAGAATTAAAAGCCTCAAAAAATTCGGTTGTGGGAGTTCAAAGACATTGTAGAATCCATCACTATCCTAGACGAATAAGCTAAGCTACGAGGGGACGTAACAATATAGGGTAATCTTATGTAATAATATAGGGTACTCCTATTTAACAGGGGTATTACAAATAAAACTGCAAGATTTAGTTCCAAAATTATACTTTATATTAAATTAAGGCATATAATTTTATAAATAATAAGGTTATAATCTTACGAGCATGAAAATGATTTTTTTAAGTATTGAATAACGTAATAGAGTACTAACTTTTGATTTAGCGATAAATTTTTTTCGTGCTTTTTGTTTTACTTTTTCTTCTCATATGTAACTGTTCCTCGTAGCCAAGATTAATGTAGTTGAAAATTATGGATCAAAACCTACTGTATAGTCATCAGACAAAAATATCTCATTCCCTCCATGAGTTCTATGCCTCCTTAATTGATCCGACGGCCATCAATGAATTGTTGTCTCCTATGACCTTTCCTGAAATATCATGTATCATGGTTCAAGAAAACAATATGAGGGTCATTAGAGCAGTGCTGGGTTATTTTCTTTATTTTCTTTATTTTGAATAAATTTCTTTAAAAAAAATCTATTATACCACCACCACCACCACCCATTAAAAAAGAACTCCCATATATCAGCGCTTTTCCGTACGGTTTCAGACCATGACAGATTGATTATTTGTAGGATTTTGAAATAAAGCAAGGGAGCCCAATCTATATTGTATAAAATTAAAGGGTTAATTTACTGCTTCTTAATTTTAATTATAAAACTACACCTCATAGTTTTAATTATTTTTTATTTTATTTTTTGGTTTTTAGAAATCACAAAAGTAACTTTTGAATTTGAGCATTTGTTTTAATTTTATCACTCATAGACTTTTGGACAAAAAAACAGAGATTTGACAAATATACCTTAAATTAGACTGAATTACTTTCTCAAATATATTTTTCTTTTTGAGAAAATTTGACAAGATACCTTAAATTAGACCAAATTACTTTCTAAAATATATTTTCCTCTTTGAGAAAAAGTTTTGAAAAATATTTTAGCATTTGAAAAATTATAATTTTTTTAGAAATGTTAAAATTATAAAACAATTTTTTTACTTTTAAAATTGGTTGTTTTGTTTTAAGATCTTTTTTTATGTTTTTGAATCTATAAAGTAATTTTCATAATTGTTCAAGGATAGATATGTTGTTTTTCCCCTTTTTTATACATAAGAATGAAATTAAAATAAATTTTTAAAATTTAAGGATGCATTGTAATTATTAATAACAAAAAAATATTAAAAAAATAGTTAAAATTAAAATATATAATTATATAATTGACCTAAAAATTAAAGTTTAGGGACACATTTGGGATTAGGATTATAATTCATGATGGGTCATATCTGACAACAGCTTAAAATGGATCATGAAAGTGAAAGGTTTGGAGAGAGAAGGGTCGACCGAAAGAGAAGAACATGACTTATTGCCACTTTCCTAGCTAGAGATAGGGGCGTCTCAAAATTAAAGGTGTTAATTGTTGCGTGAGGAGTGGTCATAAACTCTTGGTAGGGGGAATTAGTACTACTTTATAGTGGGAATAAGAAAAGAAAAGGAGAACGGTGATGTTTGCAGTACACGCCCGTCCTGTTCGTCTACTTTTTTTTAGTTCCGGATAAATTTTTTGAATTCTCTACCACCCGTGTTACTTGTTAATATGTATTTAAACTTTATAATGTCTATAATATGCTCCTGAATATTTCTTTCAATTTGTCCTTAAACTTTGAAATGTTTTCTTTTTAGATAAATTTGTTAAATTTTTGTTAATTTAAAATTAGATATGATACTTAAGAGCTAATATGGAAATTTTTTTTAGTTAAAATGAAGTAGTTGGACACCAAGTTTTGGTATATTTTGCCTTTAAATACATACTCAAAAGCTAGAAAAAAATACAAAAGAAAAGTATAGAACTATCATAATTCAAGTTGGTTCTTTAAGGATTTTTTAAAAAAAAAACTGATGAATTTATCTTTCTAATGAGGATAACAAGTTTTATTTTGACAACAGTTTTATTTTGTTCAAAAATTAACACGTTTCAATGTTCAAGGATGAATAGAGAGAAGTATTGTAGCTCAAGGATACAATAAATATGTTTTAAAATTTAAAGGTATTTTAACATAAATGATTTATTTTAAGAAGAACTGGTAAAATTTTGTCCTTTTTTTGGTGTTCATTTTATCTTGAAACAATAAAATATATATTGGCAAAATACACACATCACGCGCAATGAGAAAAAGTAGAAATAAAAACAAATAGAAGACTTTTTTTCAGGAACGAAATAAGTACCACTCATGAGATTGTATCCCACGTTTTAACGCCTTTTCTACTTTTACAAAAGTAGAAAACATTTTATCGCCGTATTATAAGATAAATAGATATGCATGTATTTTTATTTATCATGAAAATAAACTATGAAATAAAATAAAAGGAAAATAACAGATCCTACAAGGATATCTCTCCTGTGGAAATAGTTTTCAAATTTTAAGATGAAGATATTAGAAGAGAAGGAGAAAAGAAAGACAAATTTAAGAGCGTTTGAGAACATAATTGAAATTATGCGTTATAAACAAGAAATTATAATATATAAAAAATTTACATAATATATTTTACTTTATACTATATCAATTGAAACTAATATAGATTTGTCAAATACTTTTTTAAGGCCAAGTGGTAAATTTTTCAAGTCATTCATCTACTTTTTGTTAATTTTTTAAACCTACTAGCTACACTACCAAAAAATATTCCCCACACTAAAACAAGCCTCCAATTCATGCCCCTATATAATCAAAGACATCAACATCAATAAAACGCATCATTTCTTTTTTCTTCTTTTTGGGAGTTGTATAAAACACATGTTTAGGTAAAGGGTCATAATGTGCAAAGCAGATATACACTGAATTTAGATTCGGAACAAACGCGTATTTGTTAAAAAGATTCTAAAAGAAACTTTAATTTAATTTAGTGGACGGCATACGCCCATGTTTTAAACGTTCTCCACTGCTTTGCACATAAATTAGGACAATAACGAAATTAGGCCAAATAAATGACGAATAAAAATAGAGAGCCCAAATTTTAAAAACTTTAGTAAATAAAATATTATAATAAGAACTTGAATTTTGATCCATTAAAGGTTTAATATAGTGTTTGATATAATAGTTAAAACCATTAATAAGAAATGTTTTTGTTGTACATATCAGAGTTTTATAGTGATTTTTTTTTATTTTTTACTGTAACAAATAAAAACTTTACATTATTTATAATCAAGATTGTGATTCAAACCAACCTTACCAAATAGCCTGTGAAAATACGCTCACTTAATAAAAACTCTAACCCTATTCTGTTTCCTCCTCTCTCTCACTCTTCCCTTTCCTCTCTCCTCCCCAGCTCCTTCTCCACAAATGTGTTGACACAGCCTTCTCTCTACTGCCGATCTTCTCTCATTGTTAACCTTCCCCCTCTCTCTCATCACCGGCTGAACACCGTCGCAAATGTTGATCGAACACCATCGCAAACGCCGGCCGAACTCACAGCATCAATGTCGATCCTGTTCGCGATTTCAATGCAAAATTTGCTCGCAATGTCGACGGTTACGGTTGTTTTGCGCTTCCGATGAGCCTCAAGGGTTCTTCCCGATGGTGGCGAGATTCGCCATTCGCTGGCAGCAGAAATGGCGCGTCTTCCTTCATGATTTTCAGTTGTTTTGCTTTTCTCTTCAGCACCGGTGGATTTTGAAGATCATCATGTACTAATTTCGATAGAGTAAATAGCATCAGAGGAAGGTGTTGCAGGCAGTGGCACATGGAGATGATACGGCAGCAGAGGAGAAAGAAAGGGAGAGAGAAACGAAAGGAAAAAAATGATAAGATGGAAAAACAAAAAATTTTATATTGAATTTGACCTATTAATAACTTTAACTTCTTTATATAGGGTGTTTATTTCCAAGTGCTTAATTACTTGGCCTATTTGTCATAATTTCCCCTTAAATAAATTTTAGTGATCTAATCAGCCCACGTTTAACGTATAAGTAGTTGATTAACACACTTGCACTTGTTTAATGTTTAGTATTATTGCGTACATAAAATAGGAAGTTTACTATGTTGTGGTGTAAAAAAAAAAAAAAAAAAGTTAGAGGATCCTTCTATGATCCATCCTCTCCACCAAAATGGGTACAGAAATATATCTTTTCTTTAATTATGTTTACACCATATCACACACGTTTCTCTTAAAATTATATACTAGATTATCCTTCAAGCTTTATGATAACTTTAATATATAATACTAGAATTTGGCCCATTCTATGAGGAGCCACATGGAATTTGTAAGGATCCTTACTTAACTATATAATCATAAATTTAAACATACTTAACATAAAGCACTTAAATTATGAAATTTTTTAAAAAACAATACAATAATTATTGTTTCTTAGAATAATTCTTCTAAAGAAATAATAATTATTTCTTAAGACTTAATTTTTTAAATGTAACATAATATTAATTTCTTAAAAGTAATAATAATTTTATAAAACTTTTCCTTTAATCGTAGAGATAATTATTTAAAACTATTTCTTTTTTCGAACATTTCTTCATTTAAATTAAGAAACATTTCTAAATTAATTCTCATTAAAACTTTCTTACTTGAGCATTTACATATATATGTTGCAGGATTTACTGCAACATTTTAAATCTTAAAACTTCCTAGACTAAGCTCAGTTTCTAGACCATACCTGCATAATATCATTTAATTATTTATACGTACATATTTTGCTAAAATAATAAATGCGGGAATTTACATCTGTATAAGGGTATCCATTCCTATCCCTATTATTCGTCCATCATTCACCATTGTCCATTAAGTGTTGCTAACAGGTTCTTTGTCTACAACATAATCATACGTAAATGAGCTTTCGCTCAACAAATAAGAAATTAAACTCACAAAACATAATTCAATTTCATAAAACATGCATGAACCTTTGATGCTTGTTTATCGCTTTGTTATTTCATGCTTAATTATTTAGGCTTTAACTTATCTTACAGATTGGGCCTAGATGATCATACCACCTATGCGTGATCCTTGGGAAGTTAAGGTTCGCAAGATCCCAAATGACACCGAGATCATAAACTATACTAAACTAAGTTAAAGCCTTCCCATAAGTCAAGAAATTAGTATGACTCCTTTAACTTGTTTTTTTATCTTATTGTGTGTATGTAGTATGACATGTTACTATATAGCATCACAAATTCATAAATCATAAATCACAAATCATACTTAATTGAAAATGAGTAAGCAATATAATTTAATACTACATACATCACTTACTACTCATAACATAATAATATGATTACATGACATGGCATGACATAATCATAATAAATTGTAAACATGACATATCAATACATATCAACACATATCATTGATCATAATAGTAAATATCATCACATAACACAGATGACATATCACAAATCATGCATTGCATTTTTTTTTATGACAACATGTAAAACGTTTTATTTCGAAAATGTTCATATTATAGGTGAGATTCTTACTTACCTAGGTTTCAAGCTAAGTGAGTCCAATTATAACTTGCTAGTTCTACAGTCCAAGCAGCTTCTCCAATGATGGTCCTAAAGGGACCGTGGATGGCTAAAATTGCTCCTTGGAGATTTATGGTAGGTTTCAAAGGAAGCACTAAATTAAACTTGCTTAAAATGTCGTCGTTATTAAGTGTAGTGGTAAGTAAGGATCGTTTCTATAAAGGAGTGGGTCCAATTATAAGAGAGTGTCCCATCACGTTCGAAGTGTCGAAATGGATTGTCGTTTGGAGGCCTAAATCCCAAACCTGAGACTCACCAAAGGCCAGCCAACTATGGGGGCGTGTAGGGCACGTGCGGTTGTTCTAATGGTCAACTAATGTCGAAACTTCGGGTTCAGCTAGTTTTGGACTTTTGGAGTGCAAAAGAGACCTCAATTTTACACAATTTAACTTCTATCCGAGTGCATCAAAATCAAAATTTCTGGCAAAACATGGTGGCATAGGTGGTGGTTCTCCAACCACATTATCCTGAAATTGAGCTGTGTCTTTTGCTATTTGAGGTCCTCTATACAATTTGGTATGGGCGGTATGTCTCACCGCTACCGGGAATAGCAGGCTTGACCTTCACTCGATGATGCACGACAGGAAGGGTAGAACTTTGGGCACTATGGTTCCTCGACCCAAATTCTTCGAGGGGTTTTGCTCTTCTCCATCCTCTTAATATGTTGGTGAGGCCAATCGACCTCACTGGTGGAGGGAACAACGAGACCGAAGCCCTCCACGGTGATTAAAAGACGACAGCTTTGAACTCCGGCTTCATGCGGCCTTTTCTTGAAATTGAATTTCGTCGTGATACTCTGAATCATTTGGTGTAGGTGATGCACATTGCCCCACCATAAACGGTGGCTCTAATGGCTGTCCGATGGCAGAGACAGGATGGCTCCATCGAAGTTTTTGTACTTACAATTGATTTGAAAAATCAATGATAGGATACAGACCCATATTGAGACACACTGCCCATACCAAATTGTCAGAGGACCTCGAATAGCAAAAAACACAACTCAATTTTAGGATACCATGGCCGGAGAACCACCACCCATGTCGTCGTGTTTCACTAGAAATTTTGATCTAGATCCACTCATATAGTCTAGATGAACCCACAGTTTCAATATCAACTGACCATCAAAGCCGCCGTATGCACGGATCTAAGCCTATTTGCCTTTGGCTCAGCAGTTTATGGATCTTGTCTGCTGGCGTGTGCGAGAGGCCGAGTCTGCTTGCTTTTGGTATCTTTTAGTTTATATTTTCAATAATGGACGTTTTTGGTCCTATTATGGTTTTGTTTCTTATAGTTTGTTTTCATTTGTTTAGTTTGTTTGCAAGATTTTTATTTTATAGTTGTTGTCTATAAGTTTGTCCTTGGTGATGATCTTTGTAGCTTTGATCTTCTTTTTAACTAGATTTTTATCGATTTATAAGTTCTTTAAAAAAAACGTAATGCGCGCTCGTTTTTGGATGTGTTGAGGTACTTTCATTTTATTTATGCGCCTCCATATCACTTCTCCTTCTAGTGTGCTTTTCATGCTTGTATCGTTGGTCTTAGTTGGGTCATGCTTTCTATTTCACCGCATGATTTATAATGATTTATATGAATGAAATCTCTTTCTCCTAAAATAAAATAAAATAAAATAAAGTGCCCAACGTACTTGTGATTTTAGCCACCAATGAATAATCAAAACCTTGAAAATCTCATTATTATACTTGGGATGAAAACTAATCTTTAGAGTTTTTTTTTTTTTTTTTTTTGATGCCGGAGCTAGTTAGTTTGAATTTTAAAGCTTATCATACTTGTCTTCATCAAATTTAGTTAAAATCACTATTTCATTTCAATAACACCGTTTTTATAAGTTAAAACTATATTCCGATCAATGAATGACTTGTCAACGTAGCGTAGAAATTAATTAAAGGTATCGGTATCTCTAAACCAAGGCACCCAATGGTCCAATTTGTTGCGTGAAAGCGTCAACGTTCCACTTGTGCAGTCTACAACTCTATCCTGATGTCGAAAAGAGATATCTACAGTCACGTAAACAATCCGAGTGAGGTGAGGTACATAAAGCTCGAGGGATATGATATTTCTTACGTGTTTTCAATCCCTTTCCAAGCTCATAAATGTGCGAAAGGGACCACCACGACCCTGTTTTCCAGATAAAAGAACTACTTGACCCCCTGTCCCATTTGGATAATTGGTTTTCGTGACCACATGACTTTGAAGATTTTTTAGATGGGGAAATATACAACAAATTTTATTATTGATTTTTTTAAATATCTTCCAAAGTCACCAGTCAACAAATTACAAGCGGTGTTTAGAAGCACAACGAATATTGTAGCATAAAATTTTAAATTGTAGTAAATTTTTATTTTATATTATAGTATGTGAAAATTTTACATTGATATGTTGTTAAAACCATAACCCTAAACACTAATAATATTAATAGAGTTTGAAAACCTAGTTGGAATTAAAGTTAGAACCAAATATAAGAGAAAATATTGTAAAATAAAATAATTCACACGATTGCAGTTTCCACGTGTTCCTAAACACCTTTAATTGTGGATTAAATAAGCCAACCAAAACAGTAAGATTTCATAATGTGAGCTCTTCCGAAAAATCACAAAACTTTTAGAATCTAATTGCACGAGGTTTTTAAAACTTTATTGATTTTTTCAACAATTGGCACCAAAATCACCGAATTTCTACCGCTTCTTCATGCAAGTTTGTAATTTCATATAGGGATCGTTTTAGATTTTCATGGACGATTTATAATGTATGAAATTATAAATAATATTAGGATTCTACGTTAAAAGTTTTGTCTACGGTCCTTCTAATTGGACAATACTAGTATATAACATGATATTTGTTCAATACAACATTGATGTTATAAAAATGAGAATGATTAACTAACTAATTTAATGAAGCTGTCTAATATAAGTGTGATATGAAATAAATGTTTCGTTACAATCTTAAGCTCCATATGTTATATGACAGTGTGATCCTATCGGCACCATAGATAGACCCTATGATTGTAATACCTTAAATTCTTTGCAGGCTACTTATTATGTTTGTTATGGATAGCGTATTATAAGATCTCTCTTAACCCCTCTCTCCACAAGCTAAACGAGCTGCTAAATATGCCATGTACATTTCTTACGCTTTCATGGAAATATATATATATATATATATATATATATATATTATATTGCACATTAAAAGAGTACAGCAGAGACTACAATTAGACTCATGACAATTGCATGAAAATACACCTTACCTGAATTTTACTCTCAAACCACACTCAGCGGCCATTAACTAACTGATTGACTCTCAAAGTATATAACAAAGACCAACTAGTGTTTAACATACAAACCAACCAACTTATGTATTTTAAAATTAAAGACAGACAGACAACTGAATGGACAAGGGAGATTATCAGGCCTTGCTATCGATTGTCATGGGCACTGCGTCCTGCTTTGCGGCCGCATTCTGTATTTTGCATTTCAAAAAACAAACCAGTCAGTAAAGGCTAGCAAGTTTGTCAAAATCATATCAATAAGAAGATAGACGAGTATATAACTTACAGCTGATTTTACTTGCTCTGATTTGTT
The DNA here is from genome assembly GCA_946598075.1 of Artocarpus hirsutus. Lineage (NCBI taxonomy): Eukaryota > Viridiplantae > Streptophyta > Magnoliopsida > Rosales > Moraceae > Artocarpus > Artocarpus hirsutus. Next base: position 68,593 of record CAMOHE010052917.1, on the reverse strand, counting down.
AATTTTGGCAAATATACTGCTGTAGAACCGAGCGTCCTTCTTGTTGTACTCCCACACTTTCTCCTTCAACACCTTGTATTCTATGTTCACATCTCTGGTGTCTCAAAAAGATAACAAGTTAGTGCAAAACAAAGTTGTACATATAGAAGAAACAAATTCAGCACATTGGAATGTGCTTTGGGTCAGAATAGGACAACCCACCTATTCTCTGGGTCTATCTCAAGGGCCTTCTTGATATCCATCTCTGCCAAGTCCAAATCAACAAGCTGAATATAAGCTTGAGCCCTCCTGTACAGAGCTTTCACATTCCTACTATCAAGTTCCAATACCTATACAAATTTCCAATAGCAGCCCGTTTAGTACACAGAAACGGCTCAAAGGGAAACTGTAATATGAATTGATGCCGTCAACAAACCTTGGTACATAGTTTCTCAGCCTGCTTATAGTCTTTAAGTCTCAGTTTGCAGGCTGCATTGTTAAGATTGCAAGTAATTTTCAGCGCCTTAGCCTGCTGCTTCTCCTCATCACTGAAGGAAGAGTCGTATTCAATAAACCTTACAGCCAGTCACCATGTAGAAGCTTCATGTAAGGTGGTCTGACCATAAAAAGCTTAAGAGGAAGGGCACGCAAAAGAGGAATTATTCAACATATACCTTCTCATATCTCTTTGAGGCTCTTTCATATTTACCAGCCTTGAACAACACATTACCCTCTTCCTTTTTCTTCCCAGCATCTTCAATTTTCTCCCGCGTGTTCATATCCCACGACTCCTTTTCCTGCATCAAGGAGATTTCTCAAGTCTCAAGAGCATGGACTTCCACACAGGCTAAAGATACAAAAACTTAGAGAAGAAAAGGAAATAAATGCTACTGACCTTTACAAAAGAGAGCATCTCAATCTCATAATGAACAATTGAATTAGCAGGAACAACAGCCAACTCTTGTGTTGAATCAGATGACCCAAAAGCATGCTCTAGATGAATCGTGACTAACGCAACTTCCCCTTTCTTCATATTCATCACAGCTCTATCAAGACCGTCAATTACTTGCTCTATACATAGAACCCATCACCAAAAGTTAGTTTCAAATAGAATCCTCCATTGGCAGAAAATTCTTGTATATCAAGATGCGGTCAATTACCTTCATCGGTCTTGAACTCAAATGGTTCCTCATCAGTGCCCTTCTGCGTAAAGACAGTCCTGTCTTGCAATTTTCCAGTAAATTTCACTGGCAGAAGGCAGTAAAAGAATGAGTGTACGAAGGATGACACACATTAGATGTAACACAAAATGTGTTGAATTCATCTCACATACCTTGGACAACGGCACCATTATTAGGGCACTCATAACCCTCACCCTCTTTAAGGGTCTTTTTCAGGACCTTCTTGTCCTTGGTGATATCAGCAACAGTCTTCCAAGAGATCAACTCAAAAGTCATTTGAAGGGTGGCATTAGGAGGCACAGCAGCTTCTTCATCATTTGCTGGTCTTCCCACCTCACCAAATGCATCTGTAGAAATAAAATAAATAAGATTAGAAAAGTTTAAGAACTAATTAACAATAACAAACAACAGCTGATAAGATCAGTACAGGGCCGCATATAGAAGAAACATCAGTATGTAAGAATTGAAACTCACATTGTGGCTTTACTGTCAACAAGACCTTTTCTCCTTTCTTCATTGTTTTTACAGCTTTTGTCAATGCAGGACAGAAATAGCCTGCATATATAAGGGAGCCTTGTGAGAAATCTCTGTTAACAGTTGTCAACAATCGGTCCAAGAAAGAAAAACACATAAGATGGGAAATGAAACATACCATCTCCTACAGTAAACTCCACCCCTTCAGATTTTGAAACCAGTGTTCAATCTTCAAGACGAGCTTCGTACTTGACTGCAAGGAGAACAGTGTTGTTGAGAAAACCCAAAACCCAAATTCTTAAACTGAATCTTCAGGGCAAGATTTAAACTAAATGATTACAAACATACCAAATACTTAGTCCAGGTCTTTTGGATTCTCCCATTTCTCCCCTTCAACTAGTATTTTCTTGAAAATTCCACCATCCTTGCATGTGTCCTTAACGCTGGCCCAAGAAAGCAACTCCACATCAAATTGGAGAGTAGCATTTGGAGGAATGCTGGGAGGAGATCCAGGCTCGCCATAGGCAAGCTCAGGAGGTATGATAAATATTGCATTCTCACCCTTTTTCATGGTTTTGAGTCCTTCATCCCATCCCTTGATCACTTGTCCTGGAACAAGCAAGCCATTGGTGTTACAGTAAGAAGAATGAATAAATGACACAGAAATCAAAAGTTATTTACCAATTATACTAATTTTCAAAACAAAAGATAAGAGTCTCTAAAAGGATGATTCCTAAGGCAATAACTCTGCCCAAAAAAAAAAAAAAAGATAAAGAGTCCCAAAAAGGATGATTCCTAAATTAATTCATCTCTGCCAAATATCATTTGTTTACTTTATAATATCAATTTTAACTCAATGTATTCACCCTCATCAGCATGTAAAAGGAAATCACCCTGGTTTCTGCTTTAATATTCAGAAATGCATTTGCTTCTCAAAGTCAGACTACTGAAAAGATTCTAGCACTACAGGGAAATGCATTTAATTCTTACGATCAGAAAACAGGAAGGAGTCTGGCGAAATTGGGGTTACAATTTTTTTATAAGAGGTTTCCAAAAACACAATTTCAAATGGCTTTCCAATTATGCATAGGAGATTATCTAACATCAGTTTTCCAGAGTCTGATTCCTTCATCGGTCTTGATACTAGATTTCTGCTAACAGAAAGAAATTATGACAATCCACTTGACATCTAGTTCCAATAAATTAAACAAAATCATTAACCTGTTTTAGTTTCCAACACAAACATCAGACAATCATCAACAGGAACAACAGTTTAATTGCATGCATATATATCCCTGGGGTTCAATACCAAATATAGAAGGAAGCAAAAAATTGAGTCCTATACCTCTTAATCATTTTTAACTGATTAATTAAGCATATTAATATACCTCTTTAATTTAATCATCTATAACTAATCCCTTGGTGCCATAAGAAAAAGGCCTCATAATTGTGAGTAACAAATACGGAAACTCACAAATCCAAATAAGAAAATCAACCAACAATTCAGAAGCGTTTAAGGCAGAACTACTTACCTTGGCCAAGCTTAAACTTGAAAGGAGTCCCTCTATCACGGCTGGAATCAAACTTAGTCCCATCCAGCAAAGTACCAATGTAATGCACAGCACAAACCAACCAAGCCATCAGCAAAAGAAAAGTCACCCAAAAAAATTTTTTGATTTTTCAATCCAAAATTTCCATGTCAATTAAAATTACACAATTTGGGGTGAAAATTTATCCGAGGATTAACATGAATTTGCGGTCAATTTTAGTTGGAGAATTCCATTATAGGGTACACTTCTGAACTATGAGATCTTCATCAAATTCAGTTCAACTTTTCTTAGTATTATAATAATTGTACTCTGATGATTAAAATCATGTTGCTTCTTTGTTTTTTTTTTTTCAATATCCTATCACGAAATTTACAAAGAAAAAAAAAACAACAAGCATTGATCAGCATTACTGATGTTTCAAGGAGAGATTGTCATGTTAAAAAATATATCATTTATCGATCTTAGAGTTGACACATGAATTTGTGAGTGATTCAAAAATGAAATAAAAGCAATGATCAGGACAAAAACACAGATTAAGTGCCAAAAAAAAAAAAAGAAGAAAATAACAATCTTAATAAGACATTGATCAATGCCTAAACAAAGAGAAATTAGTAATCACCTTCAACTTCATCGAGCTGGGAGTCTCCCAGCCTTGACCTTCCTTGAGGAGCTTCTTCTTCAGCCCATTCTTCCCAATCTCCTTCTCTTCTCCGACCTTGAGAACTGAGCTGGCTGGTTCGTCGTCCTCGGGAATCTCATTTCGTCGTCGACATTGCTCGCACTTGGGAACTCGAAGTCGTCGTCCATGTCGATTGGAGAGAGCGTGAGAAATCAGGAGCTCTGAAATCTAGAGAGAGAGTGTTGTGTGGGTGTGTGTGTGAAATAGGCGCAAAGACCGTTGTTTCTCGTTGGAGAGTGGCCATTATAAAATTCGTATTTATAGAGAGAGAAAGAAAGAGAGGGTCTAGAGAGTTCTAAAATGGTAAAGAAATCAGAATGGCTCCAGAAAACTCTCCGTTTCTTTGGACATTGGGATTTTGACGAAGTCCCCCGTTTGTTTACGAATTAGAAAAGTTATTTAATTAAAAAAAAAAAAAAAGGAAAGAAGAAAAAGAAAATTTTCGCTTTGTTCGTCTCCTGCCGTCGAAGAATGACAGGATTTTGGCGGCAGTTGGACAACTAGTCCGCCCAAAATTGGGCAAATGTCTTTTTTTTTTTTTTAGTTTTTAGGTATCTAAAATTAGTTTTTTTGACCATCAAAATAGTTTTAGTTTTTTTTGTTTTTATCATGGTTAGGTTTCTCTCTTCGATACAGTCTTTTTTTTTCTTTTTTTTTAAAAAAACTAGGACAGTTTCGGTGCTAAAAAAAAACATTTTTTTAATACAAAAAAAAAAAGATCATCCATCAAATTTTAAATTTTCTTAACTCCTTTTTTCAAAATTTTCCCAAGATTTTTGACGATTTTTGGATTGTAGAGGAGGTCATGCTTTGACAGAAGGTTTTTTTTTTTTTTTTTTTAGAAATTCACATCATTATTTCCTGTGAATAAAGAATGGTTAAACACCATTAGATTAAAATCCAACGGTAGAAAAACACAATGGATCATTAAAACAAAAGGTAGAAAAACACAAAGGATTATTAAAACCAAAAAAAAAAACTTTCTTACACATGATTATTTTCCCTTCATGAAAAAATAATAAATTGCCAACTACTTAAAAAATGACTAGTTGGTCTCTTTTTTTTTAGCTCAGTTGATTTGAATTCGAAAAAAATATACAAAAGACTGAATTGACTGACGAATGTTAATTTTTATTGTTTTTTCAATTACAGGATTGTCACATGGTCATTATTTACTTCAAAAAGAGCAAAATACCCCTAATTAAATCAACCGTCATTAACAAAAATTAAAAAAAAAAAAAGAAGAAAACAAAAACAAAAACAAATCATAAAACTTTCATCTTCCGTAACTCCAGCCAACGAAATTCGAACCCCCCATCAAACCCAGTCACAAAAAAACAAAATCAAAACCAAATCAAAACAAAAATATCAATACTTAATTACAAAAACATCAATATCAAACCTTGTTACAAAAAGAAAAATCAAAACTACAACTCATTTCAAGAAATTGAAAAAAAAGGTCAAGATTATCGCTGGCTGTCAAAAACCATGCAGATTTAGATGGTTTATTTTCCATACTTTTGGAGCAACAAAACAAATCAAGGAACAAAAAAAACCAATTGAATAAGAATTCAAATCACCACAAGACTATGTTCTTTCAAAGAAAGAAAGAATCATCATAATAATACAATCACACTAGAGCACTAAAATAAAACAAAACAATCCCAAAAATTTAAAAATACATGTGTGTATATATACATGAAAATCTAAAAAACGCAGAGAGTGATGGAATTACAATTAAGCACGAGAATACGTGTGGAAACCATGATGGGGCTACCCAAATCATGACTCGTTCGACGCTTAACGGTGAGGATCACAGCAGTGCTACCCAAATCGCGACTAGTTCGACACTCAATGACAAGGATCTCGACAGTGCTGCCCAAATCGCGATTGCGTTAGCTCTCAATGAAGAGGATCGCAATGGAGGGGATCTCAACGGGGCATTGATAGATTCCCAATTGAGGCAACAGTGGCTAGGAGCAAGGGTGAGTTGGCAGCGAGGTCTGAGAAAGGAGGAGGAGGAGGAGAAGGAGGAGAAGAAGAATAAGAAGAAAACGTAGAGATAGTGACAGTGATGGGCTTGAGAGAGAAATGGTGGAGGGGTGTAATACCTTGAATTTTTTGAATAGAATTAGTTATGTTAAGTTTAATTATTAAGTATATCGGTGTTATTTTTGTTGTTAATTTTAGTCATTTGAAGATTTTATTGTATTTGTTATACTTAAAATTTGATTTTGAGTTTTAAAATATAAAATTACATTTTTATATCATATTTTTCTCATATTTATAAAAACGCCCTTGGGCCCTTTCTTTTTTTTTTTCCCCTTTCCTTTTTCTTTTCTTTCACACTCTCTCTCTTTTTCTCTCTTTCTCTCTAAAAATTTTCAAACTCAAGCACTTTATCACTAATTTGAGGCCAAGGAACAAGTTCAAATTACCAAAGTTTTCATCCAAAAACGCTATTAAAGGTTATATTTTTTTTTCTTAAAATTTCAAAGTTTTAAATTTTAATTTTTTAAATTTTCTTTTATTGTTGAATTCGAACTTCATTGAGCTTAGATAATGTTTAATTTAAGTTTATAGGACTTATTTTATCATGGGTTTAAGCTTTGTTTGAACAAAAATCAACTTTATCAAGTTTTTGCATTTTTCTTTGATTTTGAAATCAATTGTAAAATTGAGTTTAAATTTGGAGAAAATGCTTTAAATTTGTTCTATTATGATTTTCTATGCTTTTTATATGATTTTCATACTTTGGGATTGAGAAAATAGGTTTTAATTTAGATTTTTGAGCTTGGAGAGTTCGAGACTCGAAGTCTCGAGTCCCTAGATTTTGCCAGTTCGGTAGGCCGAACTTGATCTTGGGCATGTCGGATTTAAGAAGTTCAACAGGCTAGATTCATATCTTCAGCAAGTCAAACTATAGCAATTCGATAGGCTAGTCTGGATGTTCAGAAGGCCGAACTGTGTAGGTTTGGCAGGCTGACTGGGTAATATGAAATTATATTTTAACCCAGTTTTCAATGTTTAATGATTCCAAAATGTTTCAGAAAGGGTTATAATTTTGAGTTATGATTATTTTGAGTCAAAAGACACACTGGTAATCAAGTTAACATAATGATATTTTGAAAGTGATTTCTAATTTTAAATGCAGTTTTTAAGGTTTTAAACGTATATGGAGCATACGCTAAATTTTATTTGGAGCTTATGTTATTGGATTTAAATGAGGTAGGATATTTCTATCCCTTTCTTTGGTAGTCCTTTTTAAACTGTTTTGGCTAAATGCTTGATTTTTAAATGATTGTAAATATAATTTCTGTCCTGATTTTGAAGAATTATATTTCGATATTCTTTTCGGATTTTCAAAACCCATACGGTGACCTTTTATCCAATTTTTTACAAGTGATTATTTATTTATTTTTGTCAAGATCTTTAGATTTGTTTGCGAATGATATTTTATCAATGATTATTATTTTAAACAAATTGTTTTTAACTAATTATCCTACTGAGCTTTACGCTCACGTTTTCTGTTTTTAAAAATCCCCCTCCTAGGTTTGAAGAGGAAAAAAGGTATCAGGATCAAAACCTGGCTTTATGACTAGATATGGTATTTTTTTCTAGAACTGTAGTATGATGCATGTATTATATGACTTGTCCCGGTGTTGATGTCGTTGTTGTCTCTATCAATTGTATATTTTTAATTTATCTTATAGATGATGATTTTTTTAAATAAATTGTTTTTACGCTCATGTTTTTAAACAAATTGTTTTTAACTAATTATCCTACTGAGCTTTATGCTCACGTTTTTTGTTTTTAAAAATCCCCCTCCTAGGTTTGAAGAGGAAGAAAGGTATCAGGATCAAAACCTGGCTTTATGACTAGATATGGTATTTTCTCTAGAACTGTAGTATGATGCGTGCATCATATGACTTGTCCCGGTGTTGATGTCGTTTTCGTCTCTGTTAATTGTATATTTTTAATTTATCTTATAAACGATGATTTTTAGTATTTTTTTTGTATTATTATTTTTGATATTTGTATTTTATTTACCTACCCACTTTTGTGGTAAGCGACCGCATGTGGTGAATGAGAATAAGGTTTTGGCCCCATTTTCGTGGCATTTATGTGACGGTCACCATCGATGATATTACTTATTTACGATGATATTTATTTAGTGGGTGTTTGAAAAGATGGTGGGAACCAGTGGTAAGAACCACTTTTATTGTAGCATGTGCGAGTTTTACACTGTAGTAATTTTTTTATTGATACTGTAGCATATGAGAGTTTTTTACCGTTTATAACTGAGTTTGTGGTGGGAACTGAGTGGTTCCCACCACTCCCAAACACCTATTTTATACATATATTTATTTTCTTTTTTTCTATTTACTTCGTTTATTTCATCTTATTTACCTAAAACTCCCAGACCTCCTTTTTGGGATGTCACAAGGGGTTGACGCAAGCAGGTAGGGCGGGGGGTGCCGAAGGAAGGGGTGATGTGGTGGTCTTGTTGGTGTCGGAGGGGGTGGGAGGTTTAGTTTGTCAAGTGGGAGAGTTGAAGATTAAGTTTTTTTAAATCATTTTTATGTTTATTGTTTAATTTATTTTAATTTTTATTAAAATATAATAAAACGTGTCATTTTACTAAAATACCTTTCCTGTTGAGCCGTGTGCTTAGCACGTGATCGATAAAAAAAAGAAAAAAAGAAAATTAACGTATGTCAATTAAGTAAGTCCTCTTGCACCTTTTTTTTGAGTTTAAAGTTAGCTGAACTAACAGAAGAAAAAAAAAAAAAAAAAAAGAAAAGGTATCAACAAATAACCTTGTTAATAGTTCCATGACTTAGCCGAGAAATTTACTTGAGAAAAACAAAACTAAAATCAGCTTTTCTTTGAGCCTATTTTCTAACCCTATCTCGCCGTCACACCCAACCTCGCCACAACATGCCGAATCTTGGCCCCCCACCACCATGGCTTTGGATCAGTCGATGTCGATGAGCGAGATCATTGGTTTGCTATCTAGCCAGAGCAAACAGACCATGGTCACCCCCGCTAACGACAACACCTTCCTATTGACCCATCTCCATATCCACGCCAACGATGCCCGTTTCCAAGGCTCCTTTGGGTCTGTCGCTCGCTCTCTTTATTCGTTCTATTTCTCAATGCTTGCTCTTGATTTTGGATTGCTGGAGGGGGGAGAGAGATCAGATTTGCAGAAGGGAGGTGATCAAATCTAGGAGAGAGGAAGAGGTGAGATCCTGCCTTAATTGGGGGAGAGGTGGCCGCCGACAAGTCCATCGTCTGTACCAGAGAAGGTGTCGGAGGTGCGGTAGGTTGCCGAAGAGGGTGGAGGTTACCGGAGTTGCAGATTGAAGTCCATCGCTGAAGTTGGTTTTTGTTCTTCCAGATGTTCTTGTTATTGTTGTTGCTGTTGTTGACGGCGAGGTTGCTGGAGCAAGTGGCCAGAGATGTGGGTTGCCAGAGAAGATGGACGAGGTTGCTGAGAACGAGAACAAAATTTACCCAATTTTCTATTGTTTTGATTTTTTGAAATTTTGATCAAATCCAGTGTAGGAGGGTCTACACAGATTTTTTATCTCCACCATTTGATTCCTTTTTTTTTTATTTTAATCGTATGGTTGTTAAGAAAATTCTCCACTCCTACCCTCGACCTTTTTTTTTTTTTTTCGTGGAGCAAGCAAAAAATAAATAAAAAAATGACAAATGAAGAGACACGTTACTGAAAAATTGACTCTTTTCCGTTAAAAAAATTAACTCTTTCAAAAAAAAAAAACACTTAACTTAACTAAAGAGGAGTTAATTGTGTTTATACTTGATGTTTTACAATTTTTTAAAGAAAAAAGAGTTGAGTTTAGACTTTTTTTTTTTTTAGTGGAATTGAGTTTAGACTTTGAATACAATTCAACACAAATGATGTTACGACCAATAATCAACATGTAGAAAATTTCCCCTTCGTAATAACTCTTTAAAAAAAGAATAAAGGAGATGTCAGATTCCACGATGCTTATTAAAATAATAGAAAGTAAATTAAAAAAAAAAAAAGGAAAATTTTCACATTCACGATGCTAATTAAAATTATAGCAGGTAAATATAGAAAGATGTTCAGTAAATATCACGTTTGTTGTTTTATATTAAAATGACAAAAATACCCCTTCCATGTTGAATTTAGCTGCTAGTTACGAAATATCAGAAATATGTACAATCTCTCTCTTTTTCTTTTTCTTTTTGTCATTTTATGTAGTGGGCATAGGCCAAAGTTTTTTAAATTTCTATTTTGCGTATTTTATTTCGTTACTATTAGGGCGAAGAATTTTACTCAAGCATGCAATTAGGTGGAAAATTTTATGATATATTATACACACACACCACGTTTAGTATCATAATTCTTTAACACCATTTTATTTAGAAATTAATAATCTATTATATCATCGAGTGAGGACTGAGGAGTCACATATATTTGTCTTACCGTTAAGACACTTGATTGAACATTGCACCTCCTTTTTTGTATTAATTTTCTTTGCTTGAAAAGATTAAGTTCAATATTTAGGAAGGGACTTAAGTTGACAACGCCATAACATCCTGTTTGCTTTGTTTTCCTTGAATACATGACCAAGTTCAATATAATTAGGTGCCAAGTTCAATGATACCCTCCTTTTTTAGATTCGATTAAAGTGAACATTAATCATTGTACATTGTCCTCCAGATATTACTGGATGTGCTGGGATTTTCATACATATAGAGGCTTCTCTAAGGATTTTTTTCGAAATGAGGTCGAGTTGTTTATAATTGGTGCCAACGTAGTTAGGATGTACTAATAATTTTGATCTCTTTGTGCTTTTTAACTTAAAAAGAGTAACATAAATTCCTACTTATTTAATTTCATATTGTGCAGGAATTTCCATTTGAAATCACTTTTTAAGAAAGTCCTTTTCTAGTCATTCATATCCGTGCATATATTGCATATGAATGTATTGCCCTGTTTTGATCGGCTTCGTTTTTCAACTTAATCAAAATTTTATGTTTGCATGATTTTAAGCAAGAATTACTTGCTGACCTTAATCAGGTGGGTTCATGATTATATACATCATGTGTTGCAATGCTTTTGAATAACTCGTAAGGACGTTTTCTTTGGATTTTACGTGTTAGTTACTCTTTCATTTGACTACTGGGACTTAACAACTATTTCTTTGATGATAGAACCTTTTGAGCATTCTGCTCTTCCTTCACAGGGAAACTTGTGATAAATTTGGTTTGTTTTTCTGTGCGTATTTTCTTTTTTATATTGGCACAATATTTCCAATTTTTTGCTGTTTGTTCTTGGTTACTTTGTCTAATAATGTTTCCACTAGCAACGACAAAGCAATAGAAGGAAGTAGAAGCATATAACTAGCGAAGTTGTGTTTTATGTCTTTGAGTTGATTATGACTTTTTCCTTTCATTATTTTATTAATTTTCGTCCCATTTTTGAAAAAAGAAAAAGAGGAAGAGAAAGGCGTAGTTTGTCTCAAGAATTCCCAAAAATTTAGACGTGAACGGAATAGTCCCAAGACTAATAAAATTTTATGGTTGATCCTTTCTTTCTTTTTTTTTTTTTTTTGGCTGAAAAGTTAAAAAATGAGTTGTTTTTTCTTAAATTTAGGGGTGTTTTGCAATGGTTCCCACCACTCAGTTCTCACCACAAACTCAGTTATGAACAGTAAAAAACTCTCACATGCTACAGTAACAATAAAAAATTACTACAGTGTAAAACTCTCACATGCTACAATAAAGGTGGTTCCTATCACTAGTTCCCACCACCCTTCCAAACACCCACTTAGTTAGAATAATGATGGATTTTAGTAAATCACTGTTACTTGTTTGAAGCATGCATGAGAGATTTTTGTTCTAAACGGAGAGATTTCTGTCACAAGAATGGCTAACGGACTACAATGTTTGATGTTTCAAGTACATAGTGCAAGTATTAAGTATTATTCCACAATTTTTTTTGGGAGGAAGTATTATTCTAATACTAGATAGGATTTGTCACAACTTTGGTTCAACAAAATAACAAA
>CAMOHE010052917.1:4078-39195 GCA_946598075.1 Artocarpus hirsutus | reverse complement strand
ATTATGTTTAAAGTGTGTTTGCATTTTATTAATGCATAAAGTTTTACGGCTTAAGTTATAAGTTTAAAATTGAATTTTTATGCAATAAGTTTTAGAGTACAAATTATGATTTGCAATTGAGTTTGCATTTAATGTAATAGCATTTAATATGCTCACTAAAAGTAAAAAGAAGGTAAAACAAAGATAAAAAGAAAGTGTCGTACCAACCTTTTGTTGTGAGGTACTCAAAGGAAAGTTAAAGTTATGATCTTGATTCAAGTCTTCCACAAGGGAAGCATTTAGTATGATTTTATAAGATAAAGAAAGTTAAGCTACAAGACAAGTTATAGTTGAAGTAAGCATAAAACAAGTTGATAAGCCAGCATAAATGTTCATGCATATTTTTATTTAAAATGATTTTTTAATTATATTTCACGAGACTGATTTCCTGCTTGCTGAGTGAAAGCTCATTTAAATATGTTCATACTGTAAGTAAGGAAACCTGTCAATGACATTGATGGGTAATGATGACGGCGAACGAATAGTAGAGATGGGCATAGATACCACTATGCAGTTTATAATATTTCCGCATTATGAGTTTATGAATTTATGTATGTTTCTGTTTTACATTAAATGTTTATGAAAAACATTTTTATGTTTTCAAGGAAAGGTTTATAAAGGACATTTTATGAAAAACGTTTAAAAAATGTTTAATAAAAAACATTTACGAAAAATGTTTTAAAAGAAAGAATTTTATGAATATGTTTTGTGAATTTATTAATATGAAAGTTTAGACAATTATGCTTTGAGAAATTATTATGATGATTTTAGGGAAGTTTTAAAAAGCATTTAGTATGATTTTGTTCTATCATTTGATTTAAAATTCTTTTGAAATAGTTTTATTTACATAAAGAAATGTTTTAAAGAAAGAGGTTTCTAAAATAATTATTCTTACGTTCAAATAAAATGTTTCAAGAAAATTATTATGATTATGTTTTAAGAAAATTGATGTTGTTACGTTAGTTTTATGAAATTAAGTTTTGAGAAATAATTAATATTTCTTTCAAAGTTATATGTTATGAATTCTCTATCATCAAGAATTTATTTCATTTGAAAAAAAAAACCACATACGTGGCTGTTACTTAACTTGAACATAAGCGTAACTTCAACATATTTTAAGATAAAGTACTGAAATTACAAAAATAAAATTTTTTCCTCAAATGGATTCTTAACATATAACCTTTAAAGGAATAAAAAGCCTTTATCAAAAACTTAATTCCAAAAGGAAATAATGACTATTTGCCCAAAGTTACTTTCGAAAACCTAACATAATAACATTAATTTCTTAAAAGTGGTAACAACGTAATTGTAATCATTATGTTTAAACGTAATCATAATTTCTCAAAACTTAATCCTTTGCATACTTCACAATATCAATTTTCTTAAAACATAATCATAATAATTTTCTTGAAACATTTCCTTTGAACGTAATAATAATTATTTTATAAACCTCTTTTTCTAAAACATTTCTTTATGTAAATAAAACTATTTCAAAAGAATTTTAAATCAAATGATAAAATAAAATCATACCAAATGCTTTTTAAAACTTCCTTAAAACCATCATAATAATTTCTCAAAGCATAACCGTCTAAACTTTTATATTAATAAATTCATAAAACATATTCATAAAGTTCTTTCTTTTAAACGTTTTTTGTAAATGTTTTTCATTAAACATCTCTAATATGTTTTTTGTAAAACGTCCTTCATAAACCTTTCTTTGAAAACATAAAAATGTTTTCCATAAACATTTAATGTAAAATAGAAACATACATAAATTCGTAAACTTATAATGTGAAAATATTATAAATTGCGTAGTGGTATCTATACCTATCTCCTCTATTCGTTCGCCGCTCATCACTACCTATCAATTCCATTGATAGGTTTTCTTATCTATAATATGAACATACTTAAATGAGCTTTCGCTCAGCTCGCAAAACATAATTAAAAAAAATAATTTTAAATAAAAATATATATGAACATTTTATGCTGGCTTATCAACTTGTTTTATGCTTACTTAAATTACAACTTGTCGTGTAACTTAATTTTCTTTATCTTTTAAACTTTAGTATTCGTACCAGCTTCATTAATCATGAGATCATAAACATGATGCTTCCCTTGTAGAAGACTTGAGATGCTTCTCTTGTGGAAGACTTGAGATCATCGAACACTGAGGTCATAACTTTAACTTTACTTTGAGTACCTTACAATAAGGAGGCTAGTACGACACTTCCTTTTTATCTTTGTTTTACCTTCTTTTTAGTTTTAATGAGCATATTAAATGCTATTACATTAAATGCAAACTCAATTGCAAATCATAACTTGTACTCTAAAACTTATTACGTAATAAATGCAATTTTAAACTTACAACTTAAGTCGTAAAACTTTATGCATTAATAAAATGCAAACACACTTTAAACATAATTATTGCAAATACATTATAAATCCATACTGCGTTCATCACTTTACATGATCATACCAACCCATGACATGGCGTATCATAACATAATAATTCAAATTATCATAACATAACAGCACATCATAACATACACAGTGTGACAATTCATCGTTCATGCATTTTCATAACTTTTAATGAACACATTTAAAATATTTTATGTTAAAACCATTCATACTATAGGTGAGATTCCTACTTACCTAGACTTTGAGCTAAGCGGTTCTAGTTGTACCTCGCTGTATCTACAGTATGTGAAACATCCTCTATAGTGCTTTCGAGCAACCATGAATGGCTAGGAATGCTTCCTAAAAATCATACATTACTGAAAATGTCATTGTAGACTCTGTTACAACAGTTTGAGTTGCCTCGATGCGCATGCAATTGATACCAGATGATTTTTATCAGAGTGAAATTAGCTCAAATGGAGATCAACATCGCATTTAGAGCATCAAAATGAGTTGGGAGGTAGTCTCAGATCATCGATCGGAGGTCTGGATCACAAAAACCTAAAATAGCCATTGACCGACGTTAACAGGCCCTTGACCGACTTTGACCAGCATTGACTGACGTTGACCGAACTCCGTTGGTAGCTGGGCTCAGGCATACCCCCCTAATTTGACCCTTTTGAGTCCAATGGCAATGTCAATTTCACCTAATTATGCCTCCAAAATAGTAGATCATGAAGTACAATGTCGGTAGAAATGGATGAGTTCGATCTTGATTCTCCAGCGGTTGTGGACCAAAATTGGTCGAGTGCTTTTTCTACGCACTCATTTTTGAGCATTTTTCCTCATCCAATTTGAAGTAACGTGGCTAGGAAAAGCAAGGACAGAGGCTCCCACAGCTGTTGACGACTATGGACTCAAATCTTCATCAATTTGTGGTAGTTGGGTGCAATTAAAGGTTGGGAAATGTTCCCCATTTGCTTTTGAATGTTTTCTCACAATCAATTTGGGTCAATGTTGCTTAAAACAACAAATTCGAAGTCCCCACGATAGCGACGGTGGAGCTATTTTGAGCTTCAGCTAGTGCCGGTGCTACGATGTAATTGAGTAGGGCTTTTAGCTTGCCTTGGTCCTTTGAGTCCATTGAGAGGGGCGGTGTTAATCGTTGACATCAGAGGTGGTGAAATCAAAGGTAGCATGGTGGCCAACGGTGGAGGTAGACAGGTGGAGCTCTTGGCAATGGTCAAGGTGCAACCATGGGTGGTTTTTGTTTCTCTCGTTGTGGTGGTCGTGTAGGAACAAGAATCACGTCGATCA
Source organism: Artocarpus hirsutus (assembly GCA_946598075.1). Taxonomy (NCBI): domain Eukaryota; kingdom Viridiplantae; phylum Streptophyta; class Magnoliopsida; order Rosales; family Moraceae; genus Artocarpus; species Artocarpus hirsutus. The sequence continues at coordinate 35,442 of CAMOHE010052917.1, read as the reverse complement.
GACGTTGGATAGCAAGACATCTCGCCAGAAAGTTTGGTTTTTTTGCCACTTTGGGAGGCACGTGTGGCTTCCTCCGGTGGCATTGTGGGTGGTACAACACACCGTTGGACTCAACTCATCGAGAGCTTTCCATTGGTGCTGGAGGTGTCAAAAATAGACATCTAAATCTTGATTGAGATTTGACGAGAGACTACAAATGTAATATTCAAACTGGTCAACAAAGTAGACAAAGTAACAAAAAAGTCATGGTAACATCTAGTGAGAGTGGCCACCACTTCTCACCATACATCTAGATAAAGTAACAAAAAGGGGCATGTACAAAATAACAAACTGACAGCAAAAATCCCTATCCATCGGATGTCATCTGTGACTCGACATCTGACTCATCCTCCGTGAACTCATCGTTCTTGAAAAACTCATCTTCGGAGGGGTCCTCTTCTTCAGTAAACTCGTCGTCACTAGCTCTAATGATATGCTCATGTAAGGGCTGATCGTTAAGACCATCGAGGTATGCTCTAGGTATATACTCAGGACCATGATCATCGTGTGCTCCTGGCATGTACTCATAATCGGGGAGCTCATCATTACCACCATGAGGAGGTTTCTCAACTGCACCCTGACCTTGTTGCGTAGCTACCACATTACCTTGATGCTGTTGTTGCTCTCCATGCACAATCTCTATTAGAAAGTGTTGGATGCTCTAAAATTGTTCAGGATATGGTACACATTCTCGTACCTCAAGGGGTACACCTCTCCAAGCAAGGGCCTGAATCTCTGATGCCAAAATGATGTGTGGAATATTAGGTAGCATGGCATCCCTAAACCTTTGGCAGTAATGTGCCATAGACTCTCCCTCATATACATCCTAGATGTTTGCCAAGGCCTCGTAGTATCTTAGGCACATGTCATCCCATATAAGAAGATTCCTAGGCTCCTCGGGTATGAGATCTATACTTCTTAGTACTATCCCATATTCAGCTCTCACTTGGTCCTTGAACCCATTCCAGTCTCGTTGTTGGTGCTTGGCTCCCAGTCTAAGCCACCAGTCTAAAGTAGGGCCTCTTAATCTTGTGATGGCTAAGGAGACTCGTAGTCGCTCCTTTATATGACATAGCGTAAATATCTCTTCTAAATCGTTGATCCATTCAGTCAGCAGTTGTGGTCGGCGGATCCCAGCGAAGGTACCGAGCACCATATCTTGAAAGGTGACTGCTGCCCTACTATCAGCATCAATTTGGCGTGGATCTACTAGTTTGGCCATGGACTACTCTAAAATATTAATAAATTAAATTTGCCATTAAAAATTATAGCTTAATAGCACAAATAAATTCTAACTTACTTGGATTGTGGCTAAGCAGACATGCAATGATGTGAAGTAGGATGGCAGGATATCCACTCTGATACCAACTGTAACGACCCTCTTTACATGGTTGTTGCTTAACTTCATAAACATACTTTTAATTAAATTACTAAATTTTGGAAAACATTTTTTTTATATAATTAAAAGTTAACTTTATCGATTCTATCTTAAAACTATATACTCTTTTTTTATCTTTTTTTTACAACTAATTAATTAGTAACGTAGCGGTAATGTATAGTAACGAAATTTTACAGTTATGTACAAGGCTTATAAGTCATAGTCATCAAAATAGTCACATCAAAACAGTCATCAAAATATAAGCGGAAATCTAAGCGCGCGGTATCCATTTCCCATATCTCTACTCTATTCGTCTGCCGCTTCGCCACCATCCATTAGGCATTACTGATAGGTTGTTTACCTATAGTATAAATATTCTTGGATGAGCTTTCGCTCAGCAAGTAGGAATAGTAAACTCGCAAAACATTTAAAGTAGCATGTCATCGTATGTATTGACTAAATATGCATGAATCGTATTATGCTCAGTTATGAACTTGTCTTATTATTAATCAGGTCCGAGTAGTCGTACCGGCTGCATGCGATCATCGGGATGTTAGGGTTTGGAAGGTCCCAACAATACCGTGACCAATTATAATTTATTATTTTAACATGGTGCCTCCCCGCGGGTTGAGAGGTAGATACGACTCTCTTGGTTAATTCTTTGTTAAGTTTCACGAGTTATTTGCATGAATATAAAATATAACATGGCATATCATACTTAAAACTTAACATGCTTGCAACGTATGGAAAAACCTTTAATTTAAACTATTCGTACTGTAGACGAGATTCCTACTTACCTATATCAGTGAAGTAGACTCCCCTATCAATTCTGAGTTCCTCTTTCTCTACTCTATAAATTTGTGTAAATACCCATTACGAGTGTGTAAAAATTTTCCCATTTTAGCCTATTAAATTTTAGCATAACCATATGAATTTGATCATTTTGTTAGATTGCAAATTCCTATATCAACTAATCATGAGTTTCCCTGTTTCTATTATAAGGATTAGTTTTTACTAAATCCTCATAGTAATCAAACTTTTCTTTAATTGCCATATGTTCATATCTACCTTGATAATTAATTAATTTCACAATAATTAATTAATTATCTATCGTCATTCATATCTTGAGGCATTAATCTACTAAATTAGTCACTCTTAAATTCATGATTCCTAACTTAAGTCCTAATTGCATTTATTTTAAATTCGTTTCATGGGTTAGTAATTGGTTTTAAGCCTGTAAGCCCAAAAATGACATCATAACGTCATATACATTCTACCAATAGGTTGTGTTCTATTGGCATTTTAGATTGAAATGGGCATTGGACTTGTGCCTAACATCGTGGCATTAAGCTCTATCGTATCGGATTTTTGTGCTTTGCCAATTTAATGTTCATTTGAAAATGATTAAAGTCCATCCTTGAAATTCTTACTCATTTAGCTTGGAATTTCAAATAAAAATAGCTCTCTAAAATAACGCCCAAAATTGTTAACCCACTAAATCTTGGGCCTATATAACCTTTCAAAAGTACTGTAATTTCTTGGTTTAGTGAAATCAAATTTTAAAGTCGCGCGATCGTTGTTTGTAAAAACTAGTATCGGTGGAGTAATTTTGGAAGATTTATATGAAATCATTTATTAAACACAAATTTTCTTTTAAAGTTTTTCCTCATAAAAGTCACTTGTTTTTAAATTTTAAATGTTGTTTTAGTAATAATTTTTTTGTGTGTTTGTTCTAAAGTCCCGGTTACCATTTTATTTTGACAAAATTGTTTTCAAGTTAAAACTTTGAAATTTTATTTTACCAGTTAAAAGTTTTGACTGTTTTTATATATCAAATTTTAAGTCTAATTTAGAAATAGATTTTCACAAAATGTCTTCATGAAAGTTCTTCATTTTACTACAAACTAAAACTATTATGTTTGGCAAAAGTTGTAGTTTGGTCTCGAAACGAGTCGAAACTTTAAAACAGTTTTATACGCAAAAATGTAGCTTTTGGAATGTTTTGGAAAATTGTCTGTAACTGTATTTTAGAAGCAAATTTTGAAAAAAATTTCTTCACAAAAGTTGTTCGTCTCGTTGAAATCTAGAACTTTTATGTTATGCGAAATATAAAATTCGGACTTAAAATGGTCCAAAAATGGCAAAACAATTCTAGTAGTGTTGGAACTCTTTTAGTTAGTTTCAATAAACTGCATTAGGAAGTTTTTAGGACTATTTTAGGCAATCCATAATAACTTTTTGGTAGGCCTATTTAGAGTCAAAACTGTGTTTTTTTGCAGTCACGGGATTTTGTACAAAACGACAAAAACTTAAAGTCCCGTATTTAGTAAAGTTTTAAAAATCGATCCTAAGGCCTCCGTTTACATGTTCAAAGTTTGTGGGAAATTTTTTACAAACCACAATTTGCACAAACATAGTCCTAACTTGCCATGACTAACTTTTTTCATTACATATAAGCACTAACCATATTAATCACACCTAAATAACTATTACAACATATTTTCTCACCCAATCATTAAATCTCTCTTAAAGTTCTAAACTTTAACCTAAAAAACTTTAAAGAAAAGTTTAGATTACTTACCCTTGATGACTATTCTTGGATGGTTGATCTTAAGATTTCTATCTCCTCTCTTTGTCTCTTCTTGAACCAACACTAAATCAAAACTTTATCATGTAAGAAATCTAGTTTGTTTTGGCCTTCATACAAATGCTCTCTTATTAAAATATTTCTCCTTCTTCCCCCTTTTTTTTTTTGCTAGAGAAAATAGAATGAAGAAAAGGTGTAGATATTACCTTAGGCAATGCTTTACTCCACCTCCTTCTTCTTCTACTTCTTCTTTGTTGACTCTTAATTTTGTGATATGACAGTGGTGGTGAATAGTCTTGAATTAAGCTTGGTTTGGAGTTAACATTTTAGGAAACACAAAACTTCCTTTCTTAGTGGCCTTCACACACATATGGTCAAGAAAATGGTGTGGGCTTGATTAGTCGGTGGAAGTGGAGAAAAGATAAGAAAACAAAATGTGAAGAACATTTATTTCTTTAGGCCTTGACATTCGGTGGAACAAGTGGAGACAAAAGTAACTCTTCTTTCTTTAAGGCTTGCTTGCTTAGTGGAAAGGATGGATGTAGTGGAATAATTTTTTTTTTTTTTTTGGCTTTTGCCTTTTCTTGGAGGCTTTAGTGGAAGTGGAGAAAAGAAAAAATAAAGCAAATGGGAAGAACTTTTGTTTCTTGGAAACAAGAAATAAACTCACTCGGTAGAACAAGTAGAGACAAGACAAATTTTTGACTTAAACTAAGCTTAACAATCCCCAAAGTTGGCGCCATAATTGGGGTAGGGTGGAGTGTTAGGTTCAACAAAATTGATTACAAAAAGGACAACCATTATTATGTGTAGTTCAAATCAAAGGGACCTTAGGCTTTTCTTGTAAGTTTCTATTAAGCAGGTAAATTTTATACTGTCAGCAATAACTAATATAGTTGACAGGAAATTTTATTACCTGATAGGTCTTTTCCTATTTTTCAAATATTGTGACATGCTAGTCACAGTATGAACTGGTATTGATAAAAAGTTTAATTGTGTATCGATTTTTGACTACATTAAGTCTTGAAATTTATTTTAGACTTGATAAAAAAAATGTGAACTTGACTTTTTCAGTATCTAGGCTCAGTAATGACATAGTTTTTAATAGTGTTACTATTCGAGCTTTCACTATAGTTTCTGTTGATACGGCTACTCGCGTAGCTCCATTTTTTACTAATTTAGCAATTAAGGATCAAATTTGCATTAGAGTGTCTCTTGGTACATAACTAGCTAAGTGTTGCACCCGAAAATTTTCATAATCAAATTTCTCAGGTCTTTTATAGATAAATTCCTTTGCCTCAGTTACAGTGGAATTTATAAATCTCTTTATTAAATTATAATAGTTAATTAATTAACTATAGAATCTTTTATAGAATTTTTGGAACAGTCTTACGTTAATTCTACAAATTCTTCAATCACGCATTTCATATACAGTGTTTCTAGGAAAATCTTTGATTTAAATTGGTAAATTATTTTAGGATTTTCTTGGTCATTACAGAGCTTATGTGCTAGATTTTAAGGGAAACTAGGACAACAAGTTACCATTAATCGAGTTCTCCTAGGACAATAGTTACCATGCATCAATAGGCATGGCTCCTTTCGAAGCTTTTTATGGAAGAAAGTGTAGATCCCTATTCCACTGGCATGAACCTGGGGAGAAACATCTAGAGACCACGTACTTAATTAGAAAAACCACTGATGTGAAACGAATCAAGGAGAGACTAGAGATAGCCCACAGCAGATAGAAGAGCTACGCGGACAAACGTTGTAGGCCCTTGGAATTTCAAGTAAGAGACTTTGTTTTCCTAAAAGTTGCACCAATGAAAAGGGTGATGAGTTTGGGAAAAGAGGAAAGCTCAGTCCGAGATATGTAGGACCCTTCGAGATCCTAGAAAGGATTGGCAAAATTGCATACAGACTTGCTTTGCCGACAGAGCTTGCTTATGTACACGATGTTTTCTACGCGTCAATGTTAAAGAAGTACATACCCGATCCATCGTATGTGCTACACTAGGAACCGATTAAAGTTAATGCAGATTTGTCATATGAAGAAAAGCCATTTCAAATTTTGGCATGAGGAGAAAACCTTAAGGAATAAGGTGATATCACTAGTGAAGTTTTTGTGGCAGAATCACAACATTGAGGAAGCACTTTGGAATGTGAAGAAGATATGAGAAAAAACTACCCCGAGTTATTCTAATTTTCGGGACAAAAATTCTTAAAGGGGGATAGATTATAATGACCAAGAAAATCCTAAAATTTAATAGCATAATTTACCTATTTAAATCAAGGATTTTCCTGAAAACTTTATGTATAAAGTGCGTGCTTGAAGAATTTATGGAATTAACCTATAACTGTTCCAAAAAAAAAATTCTATAAAAGATTCTATAGTTAATTAATTAACCAGTATAGTTTAATAAAGAGATTTATAAATTCCACTGCAATTAAGGTGGAAGAAATTTATCTGTAAAGAACGTAATAAATTTAATTATGAGAATTTTCAGGTGCGATATTAACTTAGTAGTGTACCAAGAGACAATCTAACGTGAATTTGATCCTTAATAGCCAAATTCGACAAAAATAGAGCTACGCGAGTAGACGTATCAATATAAATTACAGTGCAAGTTTGAATAGTGAGACTATTAAAAATTATGTTAAGTTCACATTTTTATTAAGTCTAAAATAAATTTTTAGACTTAATCCAGTCAGAAACAATACGTGATTAAATCTTGATCGACATCAGTTCATACTGTGATTAGTGTGTCACAGTATTTGAAAAATAGGAAAAGACCTATCAGGTAATAAAATTTCCTGTCAGCTATGTTAGTTATTGTTGACAATATAAAATTTACCTGCTTAATGGAAACTTGCAAGAAAAGTCTAAGGTACCTTTGATTTAGGCTACACATAATGATGGTTGTCCTTTTTGCAATTAATTTTGTTAAAACTAACACTCCACCCTACCCTAATTATGGCACCAACTTTGGGGATTGTTAAGCTTAGTTTAAGTCAAAATTTGTCTTGTCTCCACTTGTTCCAAGAAACAAAAGTTCTTCCTATTTGCTTTCTTTTTTCTTTTCTCCACTTCCACCGAAGCCTCCAAGAAAAGGCAAAAGCCAAAAAAAAAAATAAATTATTCCACTACATCCATCCTTTCCACTGAGAAAGCAAGCCTTAAAGAAAGAAGAGTTACTTTTGTCTCCACTTGTTCCACCGAATGTGAAGTCCTAAAGAAATAAACGTTCTTCACATTTTGTTTTCTTATATCTTTTCTCCACTTCCACTGACTAATCAAGCCCTCACCATTTTCTTGACCACACGTGTGTTTGAAGGCCACCAAGAAAGGAAGTTTTGTGTTTCCAAATTTCCTTCTAAAAGCTTAACTCCAAAACAAGCCAAATTTAAGACTATTCACCACCACTTTCATATCACAAAAGTAAGAGTCAACAAAGAATAAGTAGAAGAAGAAGAATGTGGTGTAGAGTATTGTCTAAAGTAATATCTACACCTTTTCTTCATTTTATTTTCTCTAGCAAAAAAAAAAAAAAAAGGGGGGGGGGGGGGGGGGGGGGGGGGGGGGGGGGGAGGGGGGATTGGGGGGGGGGGGGGGGGGGGGGGGGGGGGGGGGGGGGGGGGGGGGGGGGGGGGGGGGGGGGGGGGGGGGGGGGGGGGGGGGGGGGGGGGGGGGGGGGGGGGGGGGGGGGGGGGGGGGGGGGGGGGGGGGGGGGGGGGGGGGGGGGGGGGGGGGGGGGGGGGGGGGGGGGGGGGGGGGGGGGGGGGGGGGGGGGGGGGGGGGGGGGGGGGGGGGGGGGGGGGGGGGGGGGGGGGGGGGGGGGGGGGGGGGGGGGGGGGGGGGGGGGGGGGGGGGGGGGGGGGGTGGGGGAGGGGGAGAAGGGAGAAGTATTTTAATAAGAGAGCATTTGTATGAAGGCCAAAACAAACTAGATTTCTTACATGATAAAGTTTTAATTTAGTGTTGGTTCAAGAAGAGGCAAAGAGAGGAGAGAGAAATCTTAAGGTCAATCTCCAAGAATAGTCATCAAGAGTAAGTAATCTAAACTTTTTTTTAATTTTTTTTTAGGTTAAAGTTTATAACTTTATGAGAGATGTAATGATTAGGTGAGGAGATATGCTGTAATAATTATTTATGTGTGATTAGTATGGTTTGAGCTTATATGTGATGTAAAAAGTTAGTCATGGCATGTTCGGATTATGTTTGTGCAAATTGTGGTTTGCGAAAATTTTTTTCACAAACTTTGAACGTGTAAACGGAGGCCTTAGAATCAATTTTTAAAACTTTATCGTACACAAAACTTTTAGTTTTTGATGTTTTGAACAAAACTACATGACTAAGCAAAAACACAATTTTGACTCTAAATAGGCTTTCTAAGTAGTTTTATGGACTACCTAAAATAATCCCAAAAACTGCCAAAAAGGTAGCCCAAAAACAGCCTAATGTAGTTTATTGATACTGCCTAAAACAGTTCCAAAGTGCTGGAGTTGTTTTGCCATTTCCAGACCATTTTGAGTATGAATTTTTCATTTTGCTGAACATGAAAGTTTTAGATTTCGACGAGATGAACAACTTTTGTGAAGAAAATTTTTTCAAAATCTGCTTCTCAAATACAGTTATAGATAGTTTTTCAAAATAGTCCAAAAAACTACATTTTTGAGCAGGAAACTGTTTTAAAGTTTCCGGTCTTTTCAAGGCCGAACTACAACTTTTGCCAAACATAATAGTTTAAGTCTGCAGTAAAATGAAGAACTTTCATAAAGAAATTTTTGTGAAAATCTATTTCTAAATTGGACTTAAAATTTGATATATATAAAAATAGTCAAAACCTTTTAATTGGTAAAAATTTCAAAGTTTTAACCTGAAAACAATTTTGTCAAAATAAAATGGTAACCAAGACTTTAGAACAAACAAGAAAAATTTTTAAAACACACATTTAAAAACAAGTGACTTTTAAGAGGAAAAACTTTAAAAGAAAATTTGTGTTTAATAAACGATTTCATATAAATCTTCTAAAATTACTCCACTGGTATCAGTTTTTACAAACAAAGATTGCGTGACTTTAAAATTTAATTTTTCACTAAACTAAGAAATTGTAGTACTTTTGAAAGGTTATATAGGCCCAAGATTTAGTGGGTTAACAATTTTGAGTGTTATCCCATAAAGTCATTTTCATTTGAAATTCCAAGCTAAACAGGTAAGAATTTCAAGGATAGACTTCAATCGTTTTCAATTGAACATTAAAATTGTAAGTATAAAAACCCAATACGATGGAGCTTTAATGCGACGATGTTAGACATGGGTCCAATGCCCGTTTCAATCTAAAATGCCACGCGGAACACAACTTATTGGTAGAATCTATATGACGTTATGATGTCATTTTTGGGCTTATAGGCTCAAAAACATTACAAATCCATGAAACGAATTTAAAATGAGCCCAATTAGGACTTAAGATAAGAATCACGAATTTAAGAGTGACTCATTTAGTAGATTAATATCTCACAGTTTAAATGACGATAGATAATTAATTAATTATTATGAAATTAATTAATTATCAACGTAGATATGAACATATGGCAATTAAGAAAAAGTTTGAATATTATGAGGATTTAGTAAAAATTAATTCTTATAATAGAAATGGGGAAACTCATGACCAGTTGATAAAGGAATCCACGATCTAACAAAATGATCAAATTCTTATGGTTATGCTAAAATTTAATAGCATGAAATGGGAAATTCTTATACACTCATAATGGGTGTTTGTACAGATTTATTCAATAAAGGATGAGGAACTCAGAATTAACAAGAGAGTCTACTTCACTAATACAGGTAAGTAGGAATCTCGCCTACAATATGAATAGTTTAAAATAAAGGTTTTCAATATGTTGCAAGCATGCTAAGTTTTAAGTACGATGTGCCATATCATATTACGTGTTCACTAAAATAACTAGTGAAACTTAAATGAAGAATTAACCAAGAGAGTCGTACCAGCCTCTCGACTCACGGGGAGGCTCCATGTTAAAGTAATAAATTATAATTGGTCATGGTATTGTTGGGACCTTGCAAACCCTAACATCCCCTTGATCGCGCGCAACTGGTACGACTACTCGAGCTCGATTAATAATAAGACAAGTTCATAACTGAGTATAATACGATTCATGCATTTTATTAGTCACACATATGATTACGTGCTACTTTAAACATTTTGCAAGTTACTATTCCTACTTGCTAAGCGAAAGCTCATATAAGAATATTCATACTGTAGGTAAACAACCTGTTAGTAATTCGTAATGGATGGTGGCGAAGCATTGGACAATCAGAGTAGAGATATGGGAAATGGATACCGCGCGCTTAGATTTTCGCTTATATTTTGATGACTATTTTGATGTCTATTTTGATGATGACTGTTTCGATGTCTATGACTCATGAGCCTTGTATATAACTTTAAGATTTTGCTACTATACATATATTTTGAAATCACCGCTATGTTACTAATTAATTAATTGTAAAAAAAGAGAAAAAAATATATAAATATATATATAGTTTTAAGATAGAATTGGTAAAGTTAACTTTAAAAGGATATAAAAAAAATGTTCTACAAAATTTAGTAATTTAATTAAAAGTATGTTTACAAAGTTAAGTAACGGCCACTTAGTGAGGGTTGTTACACCATGCCTTAGCAATGTGGGATTTATCTTTAGCAATTTTTCTAACAAAAATTCCATGTCAATAGGCATAATTGTATCATCAATTTCTCATTCATCTATTAACTGCTTTGAGCGTGAGAACATACAATATTTATCTCCTCATAACAGATAACACATATCTTCCATGACCTGTCATTTTTATAAAGTGGGTCCTACTTTATTTTGGTCCTCAAAATGGTTCTTGACAATGGTTTTCCAAACTATTTTCCAACAATCCCCACATAAATGAAAATTGCAGTCATAAGTTTTGGCCATTTTGAAATATCATTTAAGAAATGTCGTAGCCATGCAGCTTCTTCGTCACACCTGTCTAACGCTACAAGTTCAAATTCTATTATGGATCTGGTTTTTACCATTTGCTTAGAGGATTTCCAAGACACTGTTGCATCTCCTAAAGTGAATATGTATCCACTAGTAGCTTTAGAATCTTGTATATTAGATATCCAACTAACATATGAGTATCTTTCTAAAACAGTAGGATCTTTAGCATAGTGCAATCCATAATCACGAGTGTGTCGTAAGTACCTAAGGACCCTAACAATTGCTTTCTAGTGGTCAATTCCTAGAATACTTGTGAATCTGCTCAAACTACTCATAGTGTAAGTAATGCTTGTCTTGTACAGCTCATCAAATACATTAGACTCGCTATCACTCTAGCATGCTCCACTTGAGATATGTTTTCTCTCCTATTTTTGGACAGACGTTGACTTAAATCAATCAAAGTTCTAACAACACCCGAATCGTCCTTGTTAAATTTGTCAAGTGTCTTGTTTACATAGTGTGATTGACTCAGTATGAGACCATCAAATGACCTTGTGACTTTGATCCCTAAAATTACATTAGCCGATCCTATGTCTTTCATGTCAAGTCTTGAATTCAACATGTCTTTAGTAGATTTGATCATTTGATCATTACTAACCATAATTAGTATGTCATTTATATACAGCCAGAGTATAACATATCCATTTTTTTGTATTTTGACATAAACACACTTGTTACACTCATTAATTTTAAACCCACATGAGAACATGACATTGTCAAATTTCTCGTGCTATTGTTGTGGTGGTTACTTAAGTCTGTACAAGGACTTCACCTAATTTACAAACTTTCTTTTCTTGTCTTAGAGCTATACAACCATCAGGTTGTTCCATGTAGATTTCTTCTTTAAGATCTCCATTAATAAAGGCTGTCTTTACACCCATTTGATGAACTTCAAGATTCCACAGTGTGACAATCGCTAGTATGATCCTTATAGATGTTATTTTCATCATACGAAAATAAGTGTCAAACTAATCATGGCGTTGTCATTGTTTGTAAACCTTTATTGTAAGTCTGGCCTTATATTTGTCAATTGTTCCATTTGCCTTAATTTTTCTTTTGAAAATCCACTTGGAACCTAGTGGTTTATTTCCTAAAGGAAGATCTACTAATTCTCAAGTATGATTCTGCATGATGGAATCAATCTCACTCTTTATGGCTTTTTCCATAGAGGACCTCAGTTGACCATATTGCTTCTTTATATGTTTAAGGTTTAGCCTCTAGCATATAGGTTAGAAAATCTAGTCCAAAAGACTATTTTGCCCTTGCTTTTTTGCTTCATCTATGTTCTTCTTCTACCTCTTCAAGCTTAATGTCTTGTTCTTGGTCATGACAATCTTCCTCTATGGTCTCAAATGTTTGTTTTGATAAAGTTGGTTCATTCTCTTTGGATTTACAAGGAAATACATGTTCAATGAATGAAGCATTTCTAGACTCTATTATCGTGTCCGTATGAATGTCAGGGTTTTTAGACTTATGCATAGGAAACCGATATGCACTACTATTATGTGCATCACCAATGAAGATGCAATCAATCATTTTTGGACCTATTTTTATCTTCTTTGGCATGGGTACCATTACCTTAGCTAGGCAACCCCATACTTTTAAGTATTTGTAAGAAGTCTTTCATAATTCATAAAGAGTTTTATCCACTTTCTTTTGGGGAATCTTATTTAAAAGATAGTTAGCTGACATGACGGCTTGCCCCCACATGTTCAGTAGTAACTTAGAACTTATAATATCGCATTCATCGTATCTTTTAGAGTACGATTCTTGCATTCAACCATACTATTTGACTGAGGAGAATAATGTGGCATGACCTCGGGAATAATTTCATGTTGTGAACAAAATTCACTAAATGGTTTTCCATATATTCACCATCGCGGTCACTTCTTACCATCTTAATCCTTTTATTTAGTTGATTCTCAACTTCTTGCTTATAAATGGCAAACCTATCTATAACTTCATCTTCGCTTTTTAGCAAATAAACGTAGCAATATTTTGTGCTATCATCAATAAAGTGATAAAATACTTGTTACTACCTTTGGTTTGAACAAAATTTAAGTTGCATAGATCCGTATGAATCAGATCAAGTATTTCAGTATTCCTTTCAATTGCTTGAAACAACGACCTTGTTAATTTTGCCTCCACAAAAGTTTCACACTTATGTTTGGAATCAATATAAAATACGGGAATGTGATCTAAGTTAATTAATCTACATAATGTATCATAATTGACATGTCCTAGTCTACTATGCCATAAATTAGATGACTCAAGCATGTAAATAAAAGACTTTTTTTGCTTATTAATACATTTGCAATTTACAACAATAGTATTCATTTTTCACATGCTATCTTTTACATAACCCTTTTCCCACATACATTCCATATTTAGACAAAACTATTTTCTCCGATTCAAGCACTATTTTGAAAACATGTTGGCTCAGCATCATCCCAAAAATAAGGTTTTTCTAGATACCAGGAACATACAACACATTGTATAGTTTGATTTCCTTACCTAATGTCATCTTCAAGAACATTGTTCCTTAACCCTTAATTTCAGAAGTTACAGAGTTGCCTTTACTCAAAAAAAAAATTAAAAAATCTTGTCATGATGTGATGTGTGAGGCCTTCTGCTAACGAATGCTATACTCAGTCATGTTCACTAGTAAATGAACATAAAAATATATATATGTATATAAATATATATATATATATAAATGAAATTGGACCATAATGGGCCTTCGGTGGGCTGGCCTACTGTGGGCCTATTATCACAACCCACCTTTTTACGGGCTGTGTTTTAACACTTTCTTTACTTACGTATCTATAAAAATCTTGATAATACTTTTTTTCTTAAATATTTCAATAAATATATTACACATACATACTATAACTTCTTTTATAATTATATGTATAACTACATAAATAAACTTTTTTTTAAAACATCATATACTTAGCATGTCCAAAAAAGGTTTTGTCTCACTTAACCATACTATATCTTTTATACATCCAGATCCAAAATAACTTAAAATACATGGCAATGGAAACAAATCTATGGTGGTATCCACACTCTGGTCAGCACATTGCTCATATTCCCTCGCCAACTCATCAGTATGTTCATTCTGACCTTTTAGTGAAAATTCCTACAGCATGAAATAATTAGGTGAGCTTATGCTCAGTAAGTCTAAACATAGCCCACATGAATGAACATTCCTTATTCTTATTATATCTTCTCTTTCATTAGGGCCCAAGTGCTCGTATTATATGTGCACATAAGTCTTCGTAACACCGAGACCATAACATAAGTTTAACTTTAAACTCCCCTTTACTTCAGGAGCTGGTACGACACTTTTCTTATTTCTAGTATTTCATTTACTAGTCTAGTTATTTTGGTTATCATAGCATGCATGACAATATACGTGCATACTAAGTGCAAAACATTTATACTTTTCAATTATGTAGCACACACAGACATGTTCACATAAATACACTATACATTTAAACCTACTCTTTCATATTGTAGGTGAGTTTAGAACTTACTTATTTTTGCTGCTATTAAAACAGTCTTCAGGTTTCCTTTATTACTCGTCTAAGAAACTGTTTGATCAATTATATCATTATTAGCCAAATCATCACTATTTGTATATTTTTCAATTACTATTCCAAAATACTTTTTTAATTACTTAAAGTTTGATCGTCCTCTCCTTTTTCTCTATCTTATACGTTTCGGGGTGCGTACTACCCATTTCATGAAAAATAACATTTTTGCCCTCGATGGGTCGCTTTGAATTCCTAGGCCTAACTTGGCTAATTTAACATGAAACATCACTTATTAGCGTGAAAACAAGTGTTCAGGGCATCGAATTACTAGTTTGCAATAAAAGCCCAAGTTAAACCAAACTTTGCAATTACACTGCTCATTTGCAAATTTTTGACGATTTGCCCTCGTTACTAAAAATAATCCTTTTAAACCATTAGTCCCCATTTTTCGAGAGGATTAAATTTTCACAAGTACCATACCCTAATTTCTTTTGTAAAAAGACATTTTTGCCCCTAAATTTTTACTTTACTTTAACAAATTTTGTAAAATTCATATCTCACAACTAGAGGCAATTTTTGATGAACTGTCTGTGTTTTTTACTAGTTTTGTCGAAATCTACAACTTTTGTGTTTTAACTTTTTCAAAATTCCCATTGAAAAGGGGAGTTTTTGGCCTTTTTTTCAATTCTGCTAAGAATAGGAATTTTTTGCAATTTAGTCCCTAGGATAATTTTTGCAAAAATTTGTTTAAAACAACATTCTAGCTACTGTTCATACAATTTTAAGACCCTTTCAAACAAATTTTCATGCTAATTCACAACTCCTTTTAAAACCACTTCAAAGTTTACAAAACTACCATTTTTCCACCAAATGCCATTTTTCACCTTTAAGCCAAATTTCAACCATAAACTTCCGCATAAACTATGGAATTAAGAAAATCAAACTACAACTTACATAAAGGATCACATGTCTTTTTGAAACAACAAAGTCAAAACAAAAAATCAAATAAACTTTAAATTTGAAACATTGAACTTACCAAAAGAAAAATTTGTGATCCTAAACCTTTCAAGGGCTTCCTTGCAATTTCCTAAACATGTTTCACATGAGCAAATTTTAGGTCAAATTTCCCCCCTAAACCAAGAAAAACCGTAGGTAAACTTGATAAAAAGTTTAGATTGTTGCCTTAAAAATATGTAAAACCTTGATCTTTAAAGCTTGAAACTTGGTTGGAGAAGGTTTTGTGAGAATTTTGATTTGAGAAAATTTTTGAGAGGGAGAGCTTGGAGCTGTCGAATATGGGTGGAAAGAGTAAAGAATTTTTTTTTTTCTTTTATGCCTTAATTAAGGCTTATCTCTTTAAAGATTTTTTTAAAAAATGGGTGAGTCATCATTTTAAACCATGATTAGGGGTGATGGGTGGCTTTAAGTGATTGGGCCACCTTTCATGGTGTGGTGGTCCTATAAAAACTCATGGGGTGTCCACTTGATGGGCCCCCAAAATCTCATACAATGTGATTTTTTACCACATAGTATTTTTCTTTTACTGTTGGGGTGAAACTATTGGAAAACATGTTCTTATACTGTATAGAATATCCTACATGTTCTTTAGTCCACTTTTGGAGTCAAAACACGGTATTTTCTATATCTATGTTTTTATCTTAACAGTGTACTTACACTATGTTGAACCCCTTTTACGTTGTTTTAAGGTTTTGGCATACTTTTCTACCTTATTTTGATCTTAATCATCCATTAATTTATACCACAATATTATAATTAATTATGATATAAAATTCATTTCATGGATATTATTTACAAATTTTTGAGCTTTTAAGCTTACAAAATCTGTATTTAGTAATATCCAGCATCGTATCAAATTTATAGTGAAATTTTCTATTAACATTGTTTATTATATATTATCATAATTTTTACACAAATACAATTTTTAAGGGTAAATTCATTAATTAAATCCAATTAAATATTGGATTTTATTAATGTATTTCTCTTGGTCATTACACCTATATGGGCCTTACACAGGCCAAGATGGGCCCGCCCATTATAGGCCTAGATGTGTCGGCCCGACCCAGCCCAAGCCCGACCTGGCCATGACTTTTCATGGACCGTGCTGGGCCAACCCATGGGCCGATAAATGTTGGCCCAACCTAGCCCAGCCCACCAATATTTATGGGTTGGGCCATGCCTTGGACAGTATGGGACGTGTCGGCCCGACCCGTCATTGTATTAGGATAGGCCTAGGTTGGCCCATAGGTCCCAGCCTATCGTTGCATCTCTACTTCTCCTCCATCCATGTCACATTCTAAAAATTAAGCACCAACATAGATTGGGACCCACATTGGAAGCCACTAGCGAATTGGAGTTCAGTAAATAAAAAGACTATTTTACCCCTTAATTTTGCAAGCAATAGAAAAATAGGCTGGAGTTTGACTAGTATTATGTTTAGAACTTCTGTTTCAACTTATCAGCTTTAACTATAAAAAATATAAAGCTCTTAATAGTTATAATAAAAGGCAAAAAGTAGCTACAGTCTAAAAGCTTTCACATACTGCAATTCTTAAGCTTAAAACGTCAGTTATAACTAGTGTTTCAAACCACCCATAAGAACAAAAGGGACGACTTAGAAGTTTCATGACAATATAGCTGGGGCCTCTGGCTCTTTACTGGTCAAACCGTAGTTGATGTATAGAAATGCGAGTCATTTCGGTAGAACATCACCCACCCACCCACTGGCAATTGTTAAATCTTATAAAATTCATTTTTTAAAATCAGTACGAAATTTTCATGAATTGTTCTATTCTTTTAAAAGTTTTGACTAGATCTATAACTTTTATATTTTAATTTTTATCAAAATCATTCATTTTCATATAGTTTTTGGACGGACAAAATAAAAATCTTTATTTTTCGGCTTGACCTGCTCAAAATTCGGGTAGGATTTCTCATGAAAGTTTTATAGCTTGATGTTTCCAATAAATCTTATATTGAACTTAGAGAATAATTCGGCTTCTAAGTGCCTCAAACATTTAATTCTTTAAAAAAAAAACCCTTAAAATGCTTTTATGACATAATTTTTGCAAAAGTTGATCTGGTAGGGTTTAAATTTGTAAGCATTTAATACTCTAAATAATCATGCCGTAACATTCCTTTAATATGCAATGGTCCAAAATATTTTATCAAACACTTTAAATGCTTAACTAAGTTTTTGTAACAAAGTTTGTCAGAGTTTGTTTTTCTAACTTAAAACCATAGCTTTTCATCTTTCTATCATCATCATCATCCATATATCATACTCTATAATCATGCCATATATTTCTTTTTATATGTCATCAAACACTTAATATACATATAAATATACAAACTTTAACATAGCTTCTTAGACTAGCGTTTTACCTAGACCATCCAAAGTATTTGTCCACCTCTTTTTAGCTCTTGAAAGCTTCTAAATTCCTTTTACATCAAGGTCATAGTATACCATAAAAACCTAACTCAAAATTTGAATAAAAACCCTAAAATACAATAGGGAAGGTTAGAGTTTTACCTTAAATCTCTTTAATCCTCTACTACACTCCTTGATTTGCTTTAAAACATGATTGGGTGGTTTGGTGTTATCAAATTTGAGAGAGAAAATCATCGCATGGGGGTGAATTTCTCTAGTGAAAGTGGGAGGATTTTTTTGATAAATGAAACAAACTTTTTCTTCTCACCTTAATTCCTTTACTTTATAAAGACTCACTCTAGGGGTCTTTTTGCAAAGAAAACTTTCCTCTCCTCCACACACATCATAACTGGCTTCCAAGGAGGAGAGGTGGAGCTTTTTTTTTCTTCATAAAAGTGTCACTTTGGTGGAGATAAAAGTGTCTAATTTTCAACCATACACTTAGTCACATTAAGACACATCACCATGGAATTGAATATTATAAAAATTTGATCCAAAACGACACAATACAATCGGTTCTACCATGGGCAGATGTGGCAATTTTCTTCCCTTAGGGGTGTCACCATGTAGGCCTCACTTACTTTTACACAGTCTAAATTTACACTAATAGTGTTTTCCTTGTACTGTCGGTATGCTTTATTTACTACCAGTATATTTTCCTATATAATTTATAAAGTCTCATAACCTTCCATACTTTTTCATATCCTTCACACTGTATAATTCTTATATTGTTTAATTTTATACAATATGATTTTTATACTATATTACTTTATTCAGTATAATTTTCACATTTTCCAAATGGTATTTTTCTTTTTAGTGTATTATTATCTTAAAAGTTGGTGTAATACATTCTACAACAATTAAGTTTTTTAGCTTATTTTTCCTCGCTTATCGATTAACTCTTATTTCATCTAATTCGTACTTCGTTTAAGACTATGGCATGACTTGTAATCTTTAAAATTTTATTTTTATTCTTATTAAATTTGTCACAAAAATCGAATTAAAACAATAATTCTTGTGACATTAAAATTGTTCTTAAAATATTTAACAAATTTTCAAACATAAACTTTAGCTCAAAAAATTTATACATAAATTACCTAACATAATCCTTAATTATTACATGTAAAATACCCTAAAAAACTTTTGGTGTCACATTTATACAATTACATACTCTTAATTTACATTGAAATAAATGAAAACTTTATAACATAACATTTCAAATTTTGATAGTGTTAAAAGTTGGTTTAAACCCTCTCCAAATGTGAAACATCTCCTACCTTCTTTTATAACTCCTCCCCCGTCTATGTCACACTCCAAAAATTAATAACAGACGCATATTGGGACCCACGAAAGAATTCACTGGCCAATAGGAGTTCACTAAATAAAATGACTATTTTACCCTCTCAATTATGTACGCAATAAAAGTACAGGCTAGAGTCCAGAACGAAAGGGGCGACTCAGTGGTTTCATGGCAAGTGCTGGGCCCCTATCCTTCTTTTTTATAGAAATGCGAGTCAATTTGGTTGAATCTGTTGGGAAGATGATTACATTGAGTGGTGGTTCCTTCCTAGACATTTTTTCGTTTTCTCACTTTTTTTGGTAGAACATCACACATACACCCCACAGGCCTTCTTCT
This sequence comes from Artocarpus hirsutus, assembly GCA_946598075.1. NCBI lineage: Eukaryota > Viridiplantae > Streptophyta > Magnoliopsida > Rosales > Moraceae > Artocarpus > Artocarpus hirsutus. Next base: position 15,774 of record CAMOHE010052917.1, on the reverse strand, counting down.
CTGTTGATCCTCTTCTTCTTTTCACCTTCCAGATCATTTCCTTTACACAATATATTTTCAGGAAATTGCTTAACCACTTGGTCGTCTCTGTCCACTTTTAAACTTTCATCTTTCTTTTACAACTGACCACCTTAATTTTCTCAGCAGACTGTATCCATTGGGCAAATGTAGGTTCGATCAAGATTTGTTTTTCCGGATTACCAAAAGCAAGCATAACATCATTCTTTTCCCCAAAGATATGGCCATTGTTGCTGCGTCTTCTTCTTCTTCTACTGTTGTGATCAAGAATGAAGTCTTCGTCAGTTTCAGGGGCGACACTCGTAAGAACCTTACTAGTCATCTTTACGATGCGTTATGCCGGAAACATATCCAAACCTACATAGACGCGGAGAATCTCGAGAGAGGAGATGAAATTTCTCCTGCGCTTTTGAGGGTAATTGAGGAATCGATGATTGGATGAGTTGGTGCACACACTCAAATGCAAGGAAGAAAGAGGTCAGATTGTCTTACCTATCTTTTACGGCATCGATCCATCGGATATTAGGAAACAGAAGGGGAGGCATGGTAATGCTTTTGTTGAACATGAACAACGTCTTGAGAGTGGAGGGATGCTCTGACTGCAGCAGCTAATCTATCTGGTTTTCATTCACAAGAAAATGAGTGAGTCATAGCTTTTTATTATTTTTTCGCTAATTAAAATGACTATAATATTTTATCTTGCCTTGTCACTAGTTTTTTTTTTTTTTTTTAACGGGTTGATCTCTCTCTGTGAAGCGAATTACAAAGTCATGTGTGATCTCTCTCTCTTAAATAGCAACTTTCACTCGATGGAGATATAGATGCTGCTAGATATTGCTTTATTGTATACAATTTGTTTATCTATTTAACAATCACTAGCTTGGGTTTCGTGTATATATGCGTTATTGTGTGTATGACATTTGTATATGTATATGTTATGAATATGTACAAATACTAATTGGGTGTTTGGAAGGACGGTGAGAACCACTTTTACTGTAGCATGTGAGAGTTTTACACTGTAGCAATTTTTTTTTATTGTTACTGTAACATGTGAGAACTTTTTACTATTTATAATTGAGTTTGTGGCCGCCAAACAGCCTCTAAAGTTTTCACTCGCTGGGAGAGATGCTTCGGTGGCGGTGCTAGTAACGGAGGTGCTCTTTGGGCTACGGTTTTGTCTCTGTTTCTTGTTTAGTTGTGTATTTGTTTGTAAAAAAGATGATTCTTGCTTTTGTCATGGTTTATTTTTATTTTGTAATAACAAAGAAGGTCTCCTAGCCTTCTCATTTTGTTTGTGCATCATATCCATTTGAGGCGATTATCAACAATGTGTGTTGGTATCCCGTTAGATTTGTTTTTAGTTGAATCTTGGCACTTGTGATCTGTCCTTGTGCTTCATAAAATTTTTATGACTTCGTGATCAATTCACAAAATTTTTTGTTATTTCTAAGATTGAATTATGCAAAGAGAACATAATCTCAATCTCAGATAAGAAATAAAAATCCCTAATATGAAGAATAAATCCGATTTTCTTGAAAAAGAAAAAAAAAGTACATATTTTTTAACTTTTTTCTTCTTTGATTTTGATTTGTTAACTTCATCCTGGTTCTTTCATATTAATTTATTTCTCTTCTATTTATGCTAGGTACGAATCAAAGTTAATTGAGACGATTATCGAAGATGTATTGAGGAAATTAAATCGATTGCTAGAAGTTGTTCTGGATGCTAAGGGATTTGTTGGAATAGATGCACGTGTTAGGGAAATTGAATCATTGTTATCCTTCGGATCACCCAATCCTCGTGTCATTGGCCTTTGGGGGATTGGTGGTCTTGGCAAGACTACCCTTGCCCGTACCATATTCGAACGGTTCTTTTATCAATTTGAAAGTTGCTGCTTTCTTGAAAATGTCAGGGAAGATTCACAGAAACATGGACTGCCTCTTCTAGAAACCAAACTTTTTTCGAAGTTATTGGAGGATGGAAATCTAGAAACAGGCAACAACTTTGTGAAAAATAGGCTACATAATAAAATGTTGCTCATTATCCATGATGATATTGACGATATAATGCAGCTAGAGCGTTTGCTTGGAGATGGCAATTGGTTTGGCCCAAGAAGTAAAATCATCATAACAACAAGAGATGCACAAATTCTTAGAAAAGTTGCTGAAGAAATATACGAAGTTAAAGCACTAGATTCCGAGGAAGCATTTGAACTCTTTTATTTGAATGCCTTTAAAATGAAGCATAGCTAACTACGTTATATTGACCTGTCAGAAGAAATAGTAAATTTTACTAGAGGCAATCTGCTAGCTCTTAAAGTTGTAGCTTCCTCCCTCCATTCCAAAACTATACAATATTGGGAAAGTAAATCGAGTAGACTGAAAATAATTCCCAGTCAAAAAATTCAAGAGGTGTTAAAAGTAAGTTATGAGGGGCTAGAAGACAAGCACCAGGATATTCTTTTTGACATTGCATGTTTTTTATAGAGAGCATACTAGATGATTGTGATTTGTTTGCAAGATCAGCGATTCAAGATCTGATAGACAAGTCTCTCCTAACTATTATAGATGGTGACAGAGTTTGGATGCATGATTTGATACCAGAGATGGGTTGGGAAATCGTCCGTGAAAAATCTATCAAAAATCTTAGAAAAGGGAGTTAGTTATGCGTCTCTTAAGACGTCTATGATGTCTTGGACAAAAACGATGTCTGTATCCAATGATAAATAGTTAAAATAATAAATCTCTCATTATTTATATAATTAATTATTTTTTGTTACTTTTATTTATCATATTTCGTAGGCTTATTTATTATTTGTTTCCATTTTTTAGGGAACTAAAGAAATCGAAGGAATTTTCTTTGATATTTCTAAGATGAATAATGACCTACACTTGAAACCTACGGTCTTCAATAAGATGTATAATATGAGATTGCTCAATATATATGTTTCAGAGTTTTCTAATTGTAATAAACTCAATGTACACCTTTCTCGACCTCTGCAGTTTCTTCCTCATTCCCTAAGATATCTGTGTGGGTATAACTACCCATCAAAATCTTTGCCATCAGATTATAAGGGGAAATATCTTGTTGCATTGGACATGCCCTGTAGTGAGCTTAAACAGCTTTGGAGTGGTGTGCAGGTATGTTGTAATATTAACTAATGAATCTAATGTGCACAATGTTTATGATGACCGATTTAGTTATGTACATGTTTTGGTAAAAAAAAAAAAATTCTTACTAAATTACTTTGTTTTTCCTGTAGAATCTTGTATATTTAAAGTCTATCAATCTTGGTTATTCAAAGCAACTGACCAAAGTTCCAGATCTATCTCGGGCTTCAAAACTAGAAAGTGTTAATCTTGAGGGCTACACAAGTTTAGTTGAAGTTCCTCCGCTTAATTTCCAAGGACGCTTTGGATCTCTTACACTTCGTGGCTGTTCCAAAATTAAATATCTTCCAAAGATATCTGGGAATCTAACATTCTTGGACATAGCAGACACTGTGATAAAAGAATTGCCCTCATCATTCACGTATCCTGAAAATCTTGCGGAAATGAGTCTCCAAGGTTGTCACGTACTAAGAATCTTCCAGCTCTTCCAAGTAATATAAAAATATCAAATGTGAGTGGCACATCTATAAAGCAAGTGCCTTCATCATTAATTGAGGGTCACCATCATTTAAGAGAATTTTATCTTCAAAAATGCAAAAACCTCGAAAGCCTCCCAACCAACATCTTTAAGTTGAATTCTCTTCTCGGCCTTGATCTAGGAGGTTGCTCAAGATTGAATCCTTTTAATTTAAAGGGAATGGAGATTCACGAGTCGCGCAGCTCTTTCATGTTAAGAAAGTTATTTGGGCTTTGTCGTGAAGATATGAGTTGGCGTAAAAAACTTGATTTTATTCCAAATTGGGTATATAATTTAAGCGGTCTTAAACTTTTGTCCCGTCACAACCGTTGTTTGAAACCTGAACATCTCCAGATCAGAACATTTAGTTGTCACTTTTCAAATTTCCTAAATCTATATGGCTGCAATATTGTAGAAATTCCTGAGTGGTTGGGTCACTTTTCTTGGTTATTTAAATTAGATCTTGGAGGGAACCATTTTGAGAAAATACCTCCAAGCATCAGACAACTTCATGGGCTGGTTATACTCCTCATCAAAAATTGCAAGAAGCTTCGGTCTTTACCACAACTTCCATTGTCGATACACAAGCTTAATGCAAGTGGATGTACTTCGCTAGAGACAATATCAAGTTCAAGGTCTGGATTCGCACTACGACACCTGAGTAGCAAAGAACATAGAATTTATCCTTTTGAATGTTTGTTTGGAAAGTGCTGGAAATTAGAATGGAATGCACGCAGTGAGTTAACTGATTTCTTATACAGAGTTAACGAAGCAATGGTATGTATGCACTTATGATCTCCTTTTCTTTTTATTACCATCATTAAATAAATGTTTGACGAGTGAAGTAATTGACAATGCATTCTAATTCATATTGGTGCAGCAAGGATTATGGCGCTATGATATTAAAATTTGTTATCCGGGACATGAAATTCCAAAGTGGTTCAGCCATCAAGCTGAGGGGATCAAGTCGATAAGTATGAAGCTTCCCAAAAATTGGTTTAATTCCAATTTCTTGGGATTTGCCTATTGCTTTGTTTCTCCATCCATCCATGCGTTCCATTCTTTCAACGACAAACTTGCTTTTGTTAGCTTGGATTTACATCTTAAAACCTCGTCTGGTCGAATCCACACATTCCATATAAGCAGTTATAGCCATCCATGGAATATCGATCTTGTTGATTGGGTCACCGATGAGGAAGAAGAAGCTAAAATCACAAGTAATGGTATTAGTTCGGACCACGTCTTCATCAGCTGTTGGAGCGACCGTTTCCTAAGGGGAAATGAAACGGAGGTTTCAGGTGTTGAGGAATATGATGATGCAATAGAGGCATCGCTGGATTTCAAATATGAACGTTTTCAACTGAATTTGGAAGTAGATCAGAGATTCAATGTGATTGTGAAAAGGATTGGAATTGGGTTAGTGTATAGGAAAGAAGGAATCACGACTCTTCAGTAGCTCCAATTACCTCTGCTATTATCTATCTGGTACTTTGCTTTGACTTTACTCTGATTAAAAAGAGTTTTTCGTTTGCACTTAAAGTTGGACACCGAAAATGCCTCTGACTTGTTTGTTAAAATGCATCAACGAATGTGGAAACAGATTGTTATTTCTTATCTCTCAATTGTTATTTTACAATGGTGTGCACCCAGACCACTTTCATAAAAGAGCAGTATATATGTTTTTATGTTTTTATTTTGTTCCACCTTTGGTATTTTTCAGAATTGAAAGTGAAGAGAAGAAGAATTTAGAGATATGATTTTCAGCATTTTCAATGGTTTCGTTCAGAGGTAATTTTAATGTTAAACCAAATCTATCGCTTTGTTCTCTCTGACTCAAAAAGAGTAACATAAATTCCTCCTCATTTAATTTCATATTGTGCATGAATCTCCTACTTTGATTTGGAATCACTTTTTAAGAAAGTCGTTTTGCATTCATTCATGATTTCGGCATTGCCTAGAAGTTGAAGATCCTGTTTTGTATTCATTCATATCCGTGCATGTATGTATTGCATATGAATGTACTGCCCTGTTTTGAACGGCTCTGTTTTTCAGCTTAATCAAAGTTTCATGTTTGCATGATTTTAAGCAAAAATTACTTGCTGACCTTAATCAGGTGGGTTCATAATTATATACATCATGTGTTGCAATGCTTTTGAATGACTCGTGAGGACGTTTTCTTTGGATTTTACATGTTAGTTACTCTTTCATTTGACTACTGGGACTTAACAACTATTTGCCTGATGATAGTAACCTTTTGAGCATTCTGCTCTTCCTTCACAGGGAAATCGTTGATAAATTTGGTTTCTTTTTCTGTGCGTCTTTTCTTTTTTATATTGGCACAATATTTCCAATTTTTGGGTCTTTGTGCTTGGTTACTTTATCTAATAATGTTTCCACTAGCAACAACAAAGCAATAAAAGGAAGTAGAAGCATATGACTAGTGAAGTTGTGTTTAATGTCTTTGACTTGATTATGACTTTTCCCCTTCATTATTTTATTAATTTTCATCCTATTTTTGAAAAAGAAAAAGAGAAAGAGAAAGGCATACCTTGTCTCAAGAATTCCCAAAAATTTAGACACAAACGGAATAATCCCAAGACTCATAAATCCTTTCTTTTTTTTTTTTTTTTGCCTGAAAAGTTACAAAATGAGTTGGTTCTTCTTAAATTTAGACAGTTAGGATAACAATGGACGTTAGTGATCGCATGCATGAGAGATTTTTGTTCTAAACGGAGAGATTTCTGTCACAAGAATAGCTAATGGACTACAATGTTTGATGTTTCAAGTACATAGTGCAAGTATTAAGTATTATTACTCTATTTTTTTCTTGGAGGAAGTATTATTCTAATATTAGATACTTGGATTTTTGACGACTTTGGTTTAACCAAAAAAAAAAAAAAAATTTCCCTGTTCTCATATTAACTTGACTTCGACTCGGAATTTTTGTTGATATTTTGTGATCACATTTAGCAAGTCAGTTTTGTGACTTGTTCGGCCTGGTTTCTTGAAAGTGACCCTTGATCTTATACGTCTCTTCATATGTAGATATTATCAAGTTACAAATTCTGTTGTGGAGGTGAGGATTATTTATAGTGTGCTGAAGGGAAGAAGAAAATGCAGGTTATTCTATTCTCCAGCTTTTCTTTCCTATTAATTCTTTAATTTGACATGCTATATAAAGTCTCTTTTGGGGAGTACAAATATTTAGGAATGTAATAAAATTTACTTCTTGGTCGCAGGAAAGAATTTGTTGTGCAATAAAATGATGATTAGAGGGATTGAAGAGAGTTATTGTCGTATGATGGTTGCTAACTAAATATTGTGTCATGGTATTCAAGCCAGGATAAAAGCGAAATGTTGTTATTGGTCTGATTTAAATATTTGTATTTTCATTTATTTTTTTTCTGATCGAGAATGTTGGGTTCCAAGCCAGATTGGCTTGTTTTACTGTGTCAAAATTTATAGAAAGCTCAAACGACATGAAATTTTCAATACATCAATGATCTTGTGATTGTAAAAGTGTGAACCTTTTCTGTTTTGAAGAACCAACAACGTAAACTTTTTATGCCGTTCTTTCAGATACGAAGATAAAAATCTGATTTTACCTGCCTCGATGACTCGATCCATTTTAATTTGATTTATTTTTTTGTGTGCATTTTTTTCCCTCTGTTTTACTGATGTAATTTATAAGTGAAATTGCTCGGTAAAGCTTACAATTGTTCTTTTCTTGCAACTGTTATGAAGTATCTCTACACCTTTGATGGTGCTGTTTGTGAAGGTGAAATAGAAACCCGAACTAAATCATACGAGTGTCAGAAAAGTTAGAAAATATCTTCACGTTTATATCTTGTACTAAAACAAAGCATTCAGTTTAAACTGGTTTTCAAGTGTCCTACAGCCAGAGTCGTTACAGTTATTTATTGAGTGAAAAAAGCAGTGGTAGGGACTAGGAAGTCCTCAGCTTCTTTTTTTTTTTTTTTTTCCTGATTAAATTGCTCAATTGGTCTTTCTACTATTTATTTAAAATGTGATAATTTGAGTCCCGACTCTTTTCTTATCAGAAACCCCTAAAATCACAAAACTGGTGCAAAGGACCAATTTGACTAACGTCCGTCTCTTTTTTTTTTTTTTTTAAAATACTTTTTGGGTCATGTGAGGGTCATGTGTTCCTCTTTTTGGGTGTAAATATGAAATTACTCTTGTGTGGGAGGGAACCTAAATGGCTTTAAAAGATTACATTTTTTGTTTTTTTGGTATCTGTAAGGCCTGACAGACTAAACAAACAGTGTTTTGTGTCTATATAACACCTTCACAACACCCAATAAGAATAATAACCTAAAAATAAAGTAAATATGCATAAAAATGTGGAATATGACTGATATAATTATTTAAAACGGTCAAAAAACCTCACTGAAAAAAAAAAAGGAGTATTGCTTATCACACTAGATAAAGAAAAATTACACTGACAACTCCTGTATTTTATTCAAATTACAAAGATACATCTGCACCAAAATTAATCACACTGATACCCCTTACTATTCAAAAAAAATTATAGGGAGACCCTTTCTGTTAGTTGACCATGAGTTGACCGTTATTTTGTTCAAAATGCTAAAAAACACCCTTCCATCCATTAAAAAACAATTTTAGTGATTTGTGTGGCTTGAAATGCAGATTTTATCCTTCTTTGATATTAAAAAACAATTTTTTGCTTTTCACTTCTTCTCAAAGCACACTTCAATCTCAACAAAATTAAAAACATACTTCAATCTCAACAAAATTGAGACAAATTAACAAAACCAAACTAACTAATTCCAACAAAATAATAATTCAATTATGAAAAAATTTTATCTAATTTCAACAAAACCAAAAGAAAATTCTCGTTTTCTTTTAGTGCTCTATTTTTTTCATAAAAGATCAATACAAAATTATTAAAAAAAAGAAATGAAACGCAAACATTTTTCGGTAAAAAATATAAAACTTTAAAAATCTAAAAATAACAATAATGAATATTCATATAAAAACGTTATATATATATATATATATATATAGAGGGATGTGAACGACCATAGAGGGCAACAGAGTGGGAGGCCCAACGGGAGTGGGAGGCCTAACGGGGTGGCTAGATAGGACAGGGAGGGGGAAAGGGTGGCTGGGCTCGCTGGGAAAGGGTGTGGGGCTGTGATCGATCGGATGGGGGCAAGGGTGGCTGGGCTCAACAAGAAAGGGGCATGAGGGCCAAGCTTGAAAGCAAGGGGGTGTGCATTGTTACTGGGCTAGCTGCTGGGGTCGTCGGGAGGCGCCAGTCAAACGAAGGTGAATAGATGTGCGTGGGTCACTAGCAGCCAGAAAGAGGGTCGGGAGGAAGATAGTGGTCAAGTGGGTGGGGGTGTTGGGAGGGAGGCTTGTTTGCTACTGTTAGTTAGGGTTTTTTTTTCTCCAAATTGATGGTCGATATTTGTAACTTTCATTGCCATGATACATAACATTTATTGTGACTTTAGAAAAGTGGTTTGATTTTTTTCTTTTGCTGTTTATGCCTAGGCATTCTTTTCAATTAACATCTAGGGATAGATGGGTGCAAACAACCATGTAACCTAGTGATATTGATGCATAACAGTTGTTGTCCTTGTACATAAATGGTAGAAGAATCAACTTTTTCTTGTCCTGATTTTTGTGGAGAGTAAGTTTTTATGTAATGTTAGAGCTAAGTAATGATAAGATTGTAGCACATTCCACACAAAATCTATAGGTGAAGTAACTTTTTTTTTTTTTTTTTGGTTACAAAAGTTGGAAGATTTTATGTCATCTAAGCTGCCATTCTTTTTGTCTTTTTTCTTTTTGTTTTTTCGTTGGATGGCATGTGACATGGGATACGTTTAGGGAGATGGTAAGACGGACCATATGTTTGATCAAGATCATTGTCGTTGAGTTGAAAGTCAAAGGCATAGTCGTACTGTCAGTAGGTGTCAAAGCGATCCGCTGTGGTGGAGTGAATAAAAGGCCCTAAAACTATTATCTTCCTCCATCGTATTGTCGCGTGCCAGACGGAAGAATCAAATTAAACATAGAAAGTGCATAAAGTTTTTGTTGTACACACTGACCTGAAAAAATCTTCTGCTCCACCATTACCACAGGATATGCTCCATGACCGAGTCCAACCCTTGTGACCAAAAAAAAAAAGAAGGAAAAAGCCCACTCATCAACATTTAACACTAAAAATGTAGCATAGCCATTACACTAAGTTCTCCATCCTCAAACTCTTTGAACCTTGACTTTTTGCTGCAAACATTTGAGCTTAGCGGGTAGATTCACCAACGGGAAAATAACCCACCACAACGCATTTCGCTAGAATGCCCACCTTAAACGCTCACAGGACAGCCACCACCCAAAAGCGGCAGAGGAATATCCTTCGGAGTTCGACCTTCGACAAGGTTTCGTCCCACAGTATGAAACGGATGAACTTAAGAATAATCAACTATTTCACTCACTTAGGCCCTCAAAAGCTCGATATGGCCCAACAAAAATCGAAACACACTGTCATTTGCAAACTCTTAATTATGAGCAGTTAACCAGCTAAGGCAAACGCCTGTAACATTCTATCTTACATAGGATTCAACTACATCTCAACTGTTGTATTACGTTGGAGGGAACTACCATCAGATGGATCGAAGCGCCTCCTTATATATACATACATACATACATACATACATACATACATACATACATATATATATATATATATAGTTATGAAGCCATGTAAGAACTAGAGGGGCCACGTGCCCCATTGAAAAAGGAAAGAATATTATATTATATTGCTCGCTTCTTAAAATCACTATGTTATAGGCCAGTCCAAATCTGTTGTCCGGTTTGCCATCTGAATTGCTTTCTCTTCAATAAAATCTTGACACTTAATCAAAATATGATACGTTAGCTATGAAAACCAAACCAAGATTGACGGTGTTAGTGGGGGTGCTTACCGTTAGTTATTGCTTACAACTGTTGAATAAAGCCGACAACCTCCAAGCATTTTTAGGAGACTTTCAAAAGTCTTTTACATCGTCAGACTTTTACATCAGGCTCCCCCGTTAGAGATAAAACGGAAGAAAAAAAAAGTTATCTTGTAATTTAATAAGAATTTAACAAATTATCTTGAAACTTCTACTGTTCTTATATTTGTATTTGTATTCCTTACTGTATCACTAGAATGGAAAATGCCTCAATCACGACACTTTCGCTTTAGGACTAGCTCGCTGATATATATATATATATATATTGGATTTTGTGACGCTAATTTAGAATTATTTTATGGAGAACACACAAATCTATACGGGGCCACCAATCTTAAAGGTAAAATAATGGTTAATTTATGGATATGATTTATTTTTATGGAGTCACGAGATGAGATGTGGCATGAGAAGGAAGAAAGTGAGAAAAAAAATGACGAATTAAATCATCCTATTATTTCCCTTGCCAAATATAATTTCAACCCTGCAATTATAAAATGGTCATAATTATGTTATTTTCCACTTTCTCTTTGTTATTTTATACCGATCCTTGTTTTTTTTTTTTTTCCTTTGTCATTCTTTTTCTTATTTTTTTTGGCGCCAAGCACTACTTTACATGGTGGTCGATTAAAAAGTGCCATTAAACCTATTTTTTTGGCGCCAACCATCCTCAAATCACCAAAGATGGCATTTTTTTTTTCAAAGGCCATCTTTAAAGTGCATGCTATTTACTATCTTGTAGTAGGGCCCTCTCTTTTCCTCACGATATTCATTGGACATCTTTTCTCATTTTTCTCTTTTTTTTTTATTTTAATTTTTTGCATCATTGTTTTCTAAAGGATTGCTCATCAACGTTAAACATAGTTTCCTTTATAACTTTTTTTCCCTGAAAAAATATGGCAGTCCTTTAAGAAAGTATATGGAACATCGAGGAAAATTATAAAATGTTGAGGTTATAACAAAAAAAGTTTTACTTGGATTCTTAGGAAAGCACATACCTACGACTTCCAAACGGGACATATACTGATATAATACCTATGCTCATGA
>CAMOHE010052916.1:703-40612 GCA_946598075.1 Artocarpus hirsutus | reverse complement strand
GCCGCTATAGCCAGTCCAAAGTCATATCTGATCACAGCCTTAACTTCTACAAACTCTAACTGATCTTTTGCTGCTGCATCAATATTTACTTTGACAAAGCCTACTATAGGTGCTATCCATAAGCAAGCGTTTGACTGAAGAACTACCTCCCTTCTTTGATCTACTGAACGACACCTTTGTTAATCTCCCAAGACACAGCTAGCACATTCGAGACATTCCACCAGGCATCAACTTACCTTTAAATATCAATCTACTATGCCTCAATCCATTAGAGATCCTTGCTTGGCTACAAAGCAGCAAAGGTTACTTAAAGGACCCAGATTGCACTTTTTTAGGAGAGGCCAAATAACACAATTTTCGTACCTCTCGAGCCAGAGGGCACAATCATTGTACATGGTTAGTATCTTCATCATCTTCCCCACATTTAGTACATCTCTTGAGACATTTAATGCCACGACGAGCCAAATTTGCAAACAACAGAATACAACAATGGAAAGCTTTCCACACATGAATCTTAATCCTATTCGGAATCCAAAGTTGCCATAGTAAAGCAAATTATCGTAATCTGCATTGGATGAGATGGAGCAAATTATGCATGGCCAAAAAAATGGGGCCACAACCTTTATCAGAATTTCTCTATCTCCAATTGACAACAATTTTGCCCTGTAAAACTGTAACTTCTTTGCACTTTCTCACGCACCATATCAAGCACCCTCTTTTTATTTCTTTCCACAAAGGAAGGCAACCCCAAGAATCATGTAAATTATCACCAGAAATTCCAAGAGAAGTTAAAGACCTCACCTTTAGTGCTTTCCTCGGTTTTGAGACTGTAACTTACCATTAACTTTTGGAAAGTTGATAACTTGTCCGGATGCCCTTTCATATCAAGTCCAAGACTTCTTTGATCGCCGCACAAATGTCCACATCTGCTCTTCCAAAAATAATGCTGTCATATGAGAAGTGGAGGTGGCTATTGCTTGGAGCACCTTGCGCACATCTTACCCCCTTAATCTTCATATTCCTCCCGGCCTCCCTTAATAAGCCTGAAAAACCTTCCGCACATAGAAGGAAGCAGTAGGGGAAAGAGGACATCCTTGCTAGATTCCTCTTGAAGGGATCACTTTACTCACTGGCTCACCATTAATAAGAAAGGAAAATTGGGTAGTCAAAGCACAATCCATCTAGAAGAGAAACACATCCTCGTCATCACAACTTGCAAGAACGACCACTCCACCCTGTGATTTGCTTGACTCATATCTAACTTAAGTGTCATAAACCCTTTCTTCCTATTTATCTTCCTACGGATGGTGTGAATTGTTTCGCATGACACCAAAATATTATCCATGATTAGTCTACGAGGGTCAAATGCACTCTGCTCGTTATAAATAATTTCCAAAAGAACCATTTTCAGCCGATTAGCCAAAGTTTTGGTGACAGCTTTGTAAATAACATTACAAAGGCTCAAAAAAAAAAAAAAGTTCTTGGAAGCTTTCATTCTTAGGAATGAAAACAATGGCCCCGTTTGGCAGCGTTTTAATTTTGATTTTTGTTTTTAGAAAAAACTAAAAATGAAAACATTTTGAAAAATAAGTTGGGATTGTTTTTAAAATTATGTTTGGTTAAATTTGGGTACTTTTTTTGAAATATTTGTTCCCTCTTCACTCTCTCTTTCTTTCCTCTCTCTCTCTAACTCTAACACTGCCCACTCCGACGACCAACTTCCAACCGCCAACAGCCACCATGCAACATCCTCTTGTGACCACCGGACTCCAAAACATCTGGCGCCGAAAGAGCGTCACCTCACTTGCTGCCTACTGCCGTGGACGGCGCGATGCCATCGCTCCTCTAAATTCCGAGCAAGATTCTAATGCCATCCTATGTGACACCTAAGAATTTGTGTGCATTGTATATGCAATAATTAAGGATCTTATTAAGTAATTTATAAACAAATTTTATAGGCTAAAATTTAGCTCAAAAATTTGTTAAGAATTTAAGGAGCAATTTTGATGTCACAAGAATTATTACTTAAATCCGATTCTTACGAAAAAATCCATAAAACTAAAAATAAGATTTTTTTTAATTAAAAATCATGCCACAGTCTTAAACAGGGAAGAACCAAGTGAAAATAATCTAGAAAGCCAAATTGTTGTGGAATGTGTTGTAATCAATTTTAAGACAGAAATACACGATGCAAAAATCATGCAGTATGAGAATAATATAGTGTAAAGATTACACTGATAAAGTTATATAGTATAAGAATTATATTGATAAAGTTAGACAGTATAGGAATTATACTGTATAAAGTTAAACAATATAGAAATTATACTACATAAAGTAATGCTATATAAAAATTTGACTGCATAAAGCTAAGTAATATAAGAATTATATTGTGTGGATGATGTAGAAGTTTGTAGACTATGAAACACAATATAGGAAAGAATGCTAGCAGTATGAGAAATACACTGTCAATATAAATTTGGACTGTTAAAAAAGCTTATGTGTGACCCACCTTGGTGCCACTTTTAAGGTGGCAAAAAGCCTCATCCACCCCTTATGAGATCCAGTTTTGGGCCTTATTTTTGGGCAAAAATATTCGCATTTTAGCCCTTGGGAAAAAGTCACAAAGTTAGGGGTCCATTTGGAAAATTTAAAGCCAAAAACAAGTCTGTTGATGCTTACCGAGTTCTGGCGTCGAATCGACACCATGTGCGGCGGCGTACGGTGTTCAGCTCTTCCCTGTTCGTCGTTGTCTGATCCGGTCAACCTGCAACAAGAGGAGGGATGCTTCGGAGGCAAGAAATGGTCAGTAAACAAGAAAGGGGCTCTCTAATGCTCAAGACAGGGGTTGCTCAGCAGAGGTTAGGAACCAGTTAAGTGGGAAGGAGCTTACTTGCCAGAATGCAATGAATGCATCCTATTTATAGGCTACCACTTAGATCGGGTGTTAGATGGGTTTTACCCACAACCCGAGCGTCACATCATGGCATGTCAGGTGGCAAGTAATAAGTGTCATATCCCTCTGCCGGTGGATCAGCCCCCATCCGACAGTAAGCTGTTTACCATTTGTTAGCCAGTAATAGCGAGTAGCAGTCTACTTTAGCAGGGAAACAGTCTGATCCGAGCTAGTACTGAGTCCGAGGAGGCAGCTTGAGGAGGTGCAGCCCGGGGGGCCCTGAGGAACACTTCAGACTAGACACCCAGTGTCACAGGGGTCAATTATGAGCTCCACGTACCCTTTGTCGAGCTGTTTGGCTGACCACCTAGAGTTTAGCTCCTCGACGGTGACGCCGAGCTCATCCTTAACAAAGTCCGTTTCTTCCTGCCAAAAACCGACCACTATGGCAAGAAGTTCTTTCAAAAGTTTGATGATTCTAAGCTTCTAAATCATGTTTTGAAGCATGTACAAGTGTTGAGCTACAAGGATAAGCAATTTTGAAGGTAAAAATCTAAATTTTTACTATGGGTTTTTAGTGTTTTTCATTAGGTTTTAGATGAACTTTTGATGGGTTATGGCATAGATATTATCAAGAATGGTTTGCAAGGTTTAAGGTATCAAAGAAAAGGATCAAAAAGCTTAGGAAAGTTTGGGTAACATTCTCAACTCAAGATTTGAAAGTTTGTGTTTCTAAGCACGCATATCAAGTGTTTGATGTGTGTTATGGACTATGGCATGTAATAAAACATTATAAAACATTTTGTTTATGTGTTAAATGCCTAATTAAAAGCCTAGAAGGGTTAAATGAAATTAAACTCAAGGAAAACAATCTAAGAATTATTTTGGAGCAAAAAATATTAAAAGGGAATTTTTGAAATATTTTAGTGTTTGAGGCCTTTAGATGCCCAATTATTTTCTAAGCTCAACATGAGATTTATTAGAAATATTGATCTGGACAACTTTTGTGAAGAAATTTCGCTTGAATTCTGATCAAAATAAGTTGATTTCATTTCTACCATTCCAAGAACGCCATTAAGATGAATTATTTGAGAAAAGTTAAAATACAAAAGTTGTAAATCTCATTGAAGAGATTAGAAGTCATAAATGCTTTGCAAAAAATCTATAACGATTTTATGTTATAAATTTTACGAGATTTTAAGCACAAAATTTTATAAAAAAATAAAATAAAATCTTACAAAATTGTTGTAATTAGGTGAAGGAGTTTAAGAAATTTTTAATCCTTGTGAAAAACTAAATGTTTTAGTATAAAATAGCTATTTTTGCTTCCGATGGCAAAAATGTCAACATTTCTGTGTTTCAGGTCAAAACCGTAAAACAGTATGAAACTAAATTTTCACCAAGAAAGTGCTAGGTTCATGCACTGCTGTGGGCAGTGGGTAACCATAGGCTTTAAGTTTGAAAGGATTAAGAGTTTTTATCAAGTGAAGAATGAAAGAAAAACGCACCAAGAGTGTAATCGCAAAGATTTTTAAATTGCGAGTCAACACCATAAAGTTTTGATAAAATAATGTTTATTGAAAGGAAATCAATGTTTTGTTTTCTGTAATTTTACAAGAAGTAAAGAAATGTAAGTTTTGTTTTAAAATGAGTTTTGAAAGTTTACGAAGACCCGTCAAGGTTAACATGGTCATTTTTCTATAAAAAGGTTAAAACGAACCCCAAAACGATAGAATTAGGAAAATATCTATAGGCGAGAATTTTATTGTACCTAGCAAGTAATGGGTTGGTAATGTAAAATGAAAAGTTTAGTGAAATTACGAGACAAAAAAAACCCATAAAGAGCAAAATTGTCATTTTTTATAAAACGGCTAAAATGGAGCCCAAGCCTTCTTAATTAGCGAGACGCCCTTAGACAGAAAATGTTTCATATAACATTAAGTAACAAAACTATCTAGTAAGACATCGAATTTGATTAAGAAACGTTCAAGTTAAGTAACGGAGTAAAGGATCGATAAGAACAAAGTTAAGTAAAAGGAATGAATGGTTAAAAGTTTCATTATCAATCAAGCAAATTGATTTTAAAAAAAGTTAGCTAATAGTCAAGTGTCATTTGAAACAAGATACAGAAGCCGACTAATAAAAGAAAAAAAGAATGAAACTGGAACGCCAAAGCTAAATATAGGTAAGTCTCAAACCTCACCTACAACATGAAGAAAATGATTTTCAATGCTTTATATATATTTAAAGCATGTTTGCATTTGTTATACATGATAATTTAAAGTTCAAGTCATGATACACAATGTGTTTACAATTGCTATGTTTAATACATTAAGGCTAAGTTATAGTACATGATACATTTAGCATTTGATATGCTCACTAAAGATACAAAAATGTAAATCAAAGATGTAAATTAAGTGTCGTATCAGTTTTCGTGATGTGAGGTATATAAGTTATATTAAAGCTATGACCTCATTATTCAATGTTCTTAAGTCTTCCACATGGGAAGCATTATGTTAACTTAAAGTCATGATCTCATAATTGATGATGTTGGTACGAACACCTAAGCTCATATGTTTAAGTAAGATAAAAACAATGATAAAAAGTTTGAGTAAGTCATGAATAATAATAAGAAGTTCATAATGAGCATAAATAGAATCAGCATATTGACATTACTTGTATTCCTTTTCATTATATGTTTATGAGTCATGTTTATGAAAAACAATTCAAGAAATGTTGACGAGAAATGCTTATGAAAAACATTTTATAAAAAATGTTTACAAGAAGAGGTTCATTAAGGAAGTTTTATGAGAAAAGTTTAAAAAGCAATGTTTTACGATGAATGTTTTAATGTTTATGAGATGATGTTTGAACTTATTGAGCAAAAATTCATTATAAGTTCCTTCATACTATAGGTAATCTTACGGAAAACCAGTATGACTATTTGAAGAGCTCGGTGTCGTGGAGAGATAAATGCGATGGTTGGGTATAGATACTACTATAGTTTATGTTCCGTTGCTTAAAGAAAAAAAGTTTTTCACTATTTGAAATAGTATTTCAAAAGTTTTAAGAAAATTAATGTTTAAGGAAATGTTTTAAAAAAAAAGAGCATTTTAAAAGAAATATTTTATGAAATATTTTGGAAATGTGTTTTAAAGAGTTTAAAGAAAATAAATGTTTATACATAAAGTATTTTATAAGATATCAAGTTTTGTATTTATGTTTCAATTTACATTGAAACAGATGTTGCAGCAGTTTCTAGTATGTATTAAAGAATGTTATTTAAAAAAAAAATTACCTTTTATTTTCCTACTGGTTAGTACGAATAAGTTTAAGAAATGAAGTTTAAGCTAGTAAAGTGACAGCCCGAAAAGATGAGACGTCACATTAGACGTATTATCTATCAGAGAATTACACCACTGAGATCTTCTTGTCAAGAGGAGCAAAACCCACTCACCATCGTACCAATTGTCGCTGGAAAATGTTGGCTCTGGCATGGTTGGTTTGAATGGTTTTTTGTATATTTTCCTGCAAATGGACACCGTTTGGCGAAACTAACCTTGGAAACATGCTCCCTTACTGAAAGCTTCGATTCGCCACATATCTCCACCGCCATCACCTTGGTTAACGCCGGTCAACAAACAACAGTGACAAAATCTAACAATATGGCATCGAATTGATGGGGTTGAGAAAGGGTGGTCTGAGTTGAGAGGCGAGAAAGGAGGTTTTTTAAAAAGTTGAAAACGTCTTTTTTTTTTTTGTTTTCAAAATCTAAAGGAAAAATGGGGGTTTTTTTTTTATATAAATGTTTTCATTTTCAATTTTTCACAATTGTTAGCAAACATTGTCTTGAAACCATTTTAATTTTTTGTGTTTTTAAAAACGCCAAAAAAATGTTTCAAAAAGGGAACCAAATGAGCCCAATATGTCTCGTTGGGCTTCCTTGTAGATTTTTTGGCCGTTAAGTACCCACAAACACACGCGAACGATTTCCACTTCGAGCACTGCCAATTCCCTTGGTATAGCCCTACGTGGAAACCCTTTGGGCTTATGGACTTCCACGGTGCCACACTAAAAACAGCTCATTTAATATCCTCTGCCGTCAAAGGCATGTCTAGAAGATTGTTCATCCTCGAGTTAAATTCAATTAACGCATAAAAGGGAAAAGGGAGAGAATAGTATTTTTTTTAACATATTAATAAAAATTAATAAAATAAGTTTTGAAGAAGATAACAAACAGCATAATTTAAAAAAATCAATTTTAACAGACACTAAAAATGCAAAAAATACCTTCAATATTTATTTTTATTTTTTTGCTTTGAATTTACACAAATCTGAAATATTATTTTTCTCTCTCTTCTCCCTCTTCCTTTCTCTCGCATCTGCCCCTCTATTCTACGATCGTCGTCGTCGCCGCCTACACTTTTGGTGCCATCGCGAGGCCATGGGACTTGCTCGGCCCACACGCCGACAATGTTACAGGAGACGCTAATCTGTCTCCTCCAACACCGGTAGGATCTAGATACAGTCTTGAAATACTCTTTATTAAAGCCTCGCGATCACAGCGTCATTTTCATCATCGCCTGGAAGATTTGATAGCGAACATCATCATGATAAAGATCGCTGGTCAAGCTTCCTCAATCCAAGACGTCTTCTTCTTCGATGCTTGGAAAAGAAAGCAACAGTGAGGAGGGTGAAAGGCATGAGGAGAAAGAGAAAACATACATGAGGAGAGACAGAGTCGGCGTGAGTGTAACTGTGTAAGGAAAAAAAAGTGCAAGAGAAAAGAAAGAAGAAGAAGACAAGGATAATTTAGAGATTCCAAATTTTTGTTGTGTATTGTGTTAATGATTTTTATTCGCAATAAGATCTACCCAAAGGAGATCAAAAGGCGACGCTCATCATTGTCGCGAGAGTCAGATTCGCATGGAGATTGGTCGTGAAAAGCATGGGATCTGTGCAACTGGTAAATATTACATTCACATGGTAAATGTTTTATTTACTATTGTATAATAGGTTCTTGTTTTTCCAGTCATAAATGAATTAATTACTATGTAAACATAACATTTACCAATAATTTTTGACCTGTTAAACTAAAATTTACGTGAAAAGATAAATATCATATTTACATAATAAATGTTTTATTTATCCATACAATGAGAACTCGTTTTCTTATTGTAAATGAGTCATTTATTATGTAAATGTAACATTAATAAATGACTCATTTACCAAGATAAATGATAACCCTTGACGATAACAACATGGATGATCTCAAGCGCAACGCCAGAGACATAAAGAAGTTGCCTGTTTTTTGCAGCCGTAAATGTTTGTTGCGATCTCATCATCAACAATGAGAGAGAAAAGAGAAAAGGAGAGAGAGAATGTATAGTTTAGGGATTCTGAGGAAAAAAAGTATTCAAATTTCTATTTTTTTTTTTCAATTTTTAAGATTATGATATTTCTTTTCATAAGCTTTTAGAAAATATTATTTGCTAGAATTTCTCCACATAAAAAACGTTGGCTCTTACAAATAAACCAGTGCATAAAGGAGTAGACTCAATCCAAAACACGAACCATGCACATTAAGATTTTGCAAGTTCTCCACCCTCTCTAGTCGCTAGACATTATGCTATATGAGGTGAGAACCTTCCCAACAATTTCTTTGATGCCACACAAAACCCACCCATTATCATCACAAATCACAATGCCAACGCCAACAAAATTCATACTGTCTTTAACAGCAGGATCAACATTAATTTTCACATGACCTATCAGAGGACTCCACTTACATTTAAGATCGTCTAGCTTTAAGTTTAACTAAGCGATCAACTCCATTGCAACTTTGAAAATCTTTGAGAAGCCACCTTACTCACTTTTTACATTCCTCAGCAACTCTATATTGTTTTCAAAAATCATTTCCTTTCTATCCATCCAAATGCTCGAAAAAACACATGCCAAACTTTTTCTGATCTTTTGAATATTCTGTAATGTATAAATTCGATTCTATCTTGCCAAAAACAATATGCATAACAAAATCAAAACGGAAGCGTGTAAAACTATCTTTACCTCCTGCCATTGCTCTGTACTGTGTAAAGCTGGTTTGAGATACTATAGTTGAATATTGCACCACTTGTTTTTGGTGCTTCTATCACTCAAAAACTCAAAACACGATGGTGAATGATCCGAAAATGAGAGAAGTGATAGGGACCAAAAACTTGTTTTTGTTCAAAATAGAACGTGAAACTTTTGTTTCTCTGCTGCAGAAAATCCTTCCATCAAGGATTATTATACAGCCACAAATATGCAGTTACCAAGGGCGTTTTATTATGGTTTAATTGAATCATAAATATGGGACCAAATGTAAAACGGTTAAAGCATTGAAATTGGTTTCAATTTGAAACCTTTGATATACAACCGGTTACATTCTCCCACTTGGTCTCCATATTTAACCTTATATTTATTAAATCCATACTTTTAGGAAACAAATACATAAATCATAATGATAATTTCTCTAATTATGAGTATTATCTTCCATGTATTACTATGTATTGTTTCTCAGACTTTATTCCCTATATGGTAACTCAACTTTATGAATAAACCTAATGTTTATTCTTGGTTCTACTAAATGTGAATTTTCTCCAATAACTTTATGCGCAAATCAAATATGAGAAAACATCACAACTGAATAAGAGTTTTATTAAAACTGTAAATTGTATGTACAAACAAATTACATTATGGAACTAAGTCCTATTTGAACTACATGATCCTTAAATGACTTCGGTGGCATTCCTTTTGTCAAAGGATCTGTGATCATCAATTCAGTGCTTATATGCTCAATGACCACTTTATTTTCCTTAATGCGTTCCCTTATGGCTAAGTACTTAATGTCGATGTGTTTACTTCGACTGCCACTCTTATTATTCTTAGCCATAAAGACAGCAGCTGAATTGTCATAATATATTCTTAATAGCCTAGACACAAAATCTACAATTCTAAGGCCTGACATGAAACTCTTCAACCATACACCATGTAAAGTAGCCTCAAAACATGAAACGAACTCTGCCTCCATTGTGGAATTAGCAACCAACGTCTGCTTTCTACTTCTTCAAGATATAGCTCCTCCAGCTAGCATGAAAATATAACCAGACGTTGATTTTCTCGAATCAACACAGCCAGCAAAGTTTGAATCGGAGTAGCCAATCACCTCTAGATTGTCAGTTCGCCTATATATAAGCATGTAATCCTTTGTGTCTTGAAGGTACCTTATCACTTTCTTTGCAGCCCTCCAGTGGTCAATGCTTGGGTTACTCTGATATCTGCCCAACATTCCTACAGCAAATGCAATGTCAGGTCTTATGCAGACCTGAGCATACATAAGGCTTCCAATAGCTGAAGCATAAGGAATATTGCTCATTTGATTTTTCTCGAAATCATTCCTTGGGCATTGGTTCAGATTGAACTTATCACCCTTCACAATGGGTGCTACACTTGGTGAACAATCTTTCATCCGAAATCTGTCTAAGACTTTATTAATATAGGTTTTCTGTGATAGTCCCAAAATGCATCGAGATCTATCCCTATGGATCTTAATGCCAATGACATAAGATGCCTCACCCATATCCTTCATATCGAAGTTCTTAGAAAGGAATTGTTTCACCTCATATAAAAACCCCTTATTATTGGTAGCAAGAAGGATATCATCCACATATCAAACAAGGAAACAAATCTTGCTCCCACTGACCATCTAGTATATGCATTGATCCATGATGTTTTCTTCGAAACCAAATGAAGTAATGACATCGTGGAATTTCAAATACCATTTACGGGAAGCCTGTTTCAAACCATATATGGATTTCTTGAATTTGCAGACCAATTGTTCACCATCACTAGAGGAGAATCCTTCAGGTTGTTTCATGTAAACCTCTTACTCTAGATCACCATTGAGGAATGCCATTTTCACATCCATCTGATGTAACTCAAAATCAAAATCAGCCACTAATGCCATATTCACGCGAAAGGAGTCCTTTTTAGATACAGGAGAAAAAGTCTCTGTGTAATCTATACCCTCCCTTTGAGTGAATCCTTTAACAACGAGTCTTGTCTTATATCTTTCAATGTTGCCTAATAAGTCTTTCTTTGTCTTAAAGACCCATTTGCATCCAATGGCTTTTACACCATCAGGCAACTTGACAAGATCCCAGACCCCATTAGATGACATAGAGTTTATCTCTTATTTCATGGCATCATACCACAAGTTAGATTTCTTACAACTCATGGCTTGTGAAAACGTTTTTGGATCATTTTTGACTCCAATGTTGTATTCAGACTCCTGTAGATACACAATATAGTCACTAGGAATGGCTGATCGCCGTACTCTAGTAGATCTCCTTAATGTTGATTCAACATTTCAGACTCCTATAGATACACAATATAGTCACTAGGAATGGCTGATTATCTTACTCTTGTAGATCTCCTTAATGCTGATCCAACATTTTCTTGAGGAGCATGTTGATCAACTGGCTGTTCAATAGGGTCTTGTGTCTGGTGTTCAGCTAAATCTACTACATCTTGATCAGTAATCTGTGGAACTTGAATGACTGGCTGTTGTTCAACACGCATTTAAACTGTAGGCATCTTGCGTATAACAATCACTCTATCATATGAAGTGGAAGGTTATGCATCTGTATGATATTTCTCTAGAATAGTGTTCCAGGATCGATCGCTCCCACTAATCAAGTCATTCTCAAGAAATTTTGCATTCCTTGATTCCACAAACCTAGTGGTATGTGATGGACAATAAAATCTATATCCCTTAGACCGTTCAGCATAACCAATAAAGTATCCACTTATGGTCCTTGGGTCTAGCTTCTTTTCTTGTGGATTATAGACTCTCACTTCAGACGGGCATCCCCAGACGCGTACATGTCACAAACTTGGTTTCCAACCTTTCCATAACTCGAATGGTGTCTTTGACACAGCCTTGGTTGGAACTCGGTTTAATATATAAGCAGCCGTCTTGAGAGCTTCAGTCCACAAGGACTTGGGAAGCTTAGAGCTGCTAAGCATACTCCGCACCATATCCAACAATGTTCGGTTTCTTCTTTCTGCCACACCATTTTGATCTGGAGAACCAAGCATAGTGTACTGGGCAACTATCCCATGTTCTTGAAGAAACTTTGCAAATAGACCAGGCGCTTGTCCATCTTCGGTGTATCTACCATAGTATTCACCACCTCTATCAGATCTCACTATCTTTATTTGCTTACCACATTGTTTCTCTACTTCTGCCTTAAACACCTTAAAGGCATCTATAGCTTCTTTTTTGTTATGAAGCAAATAGAGATACATATATCGTGAGTAATCATCAATAAAAGTAATGAAATACTTTTGATCATATCCGTCTATGTCTGGATTACAAATATCTATATGTATGATCTCTAATATGTCTAAACTCCTCTTGGCACCTTTCTTGAACATATTGGTCTGCTTTCCTTTTATGCAGTCTACACAAGTGTCAAAGTCAGTAAAATCTAGAGTACTAAGTACCCCATCATTTACTAATCTCTTTATTCTCTCAATAGAGATATGACCCAACCTACTATGCCACAACATAGGTGTTTCTTCATTCATAACACATCTCTTAATGCCAGCGTTATCATGAACATGCATAGAAGTATAAGAAGTGTCATTTTGTAAATTAATTTTGAAAAGACCATTTGACAATGTACCATTTCTAATAAGTTCAGATCTATAAAATAAACTAAATACAGTGTCTAAAAAATTAAAAGAAAAACCCAACGGTACAAGCCTTGAAACTGAAATTAAATTCTTAGAAAAACTAGGAATATAAAATGTCTTTTCCAACTGTAAAACAAAACCACTACTTAAAACTAAACTACATTGTCTGACTACTTCCACATGTGAGCGCATCTTGTTGCCTAAATAGATACGTAGCTCACTTCTCATTGGCTTCCTTAGGTTTTGCAACCCCTGCAAGGAATTAGTGACATGGATTGTAAAACCATAATCAATCCACCATGTGTTATACTCAACATCAACCATATTAGATTCATAACAAACAAGTGAGCATTGAGTACCTTTTTTATCAAGCCATATCTGATATTTAGGATAATCCTTCTTTATGTGCCCCTTTTTCTTGCAAAAGAAACACCTGGATTCCTTCTTGATATCAGCTTGTGTAGGCAGTTTGCCTTTTTCCTTATTTTTGGCTTGCCCCTTTCTTCCTTTGAGTTGCCAGATGCACACTCTCTCCCGCTTCCATAAGAAGCGTTCCTTCTTCCTGAACACACATGGTCATCAATTCATTGATGGACCACTTATCCTTATGTGTGTTGTAAGATATTTTGAAAGGTCCATATTGATGTGGGAGAGTGTTAAGGATGTAGTGCACAAGGAAAGTTTCAAACATCTCAACCTCAAGAGTCTTCAGCTGAGCCACTATATCCCTCATTTGCGTGATGTGCTCATGCACACCATGAATTCCATTGAGCCTCATGGATGAAAACTTCATTATTAAGGTGCTTGCCAAAGCTTTGTCTGATGTAGCAAACTGCTCATCAATTGCCTTCATCAAAGCTCGTAC
The DNA here is from genome assembly GCA_946598075.1 of Artocarpus hirsutus. Taxonomy (NCBI): domain Eukaryota; kingdom Viridiplantae; phylum Streptophyta; class Magnoliopsida; order Rosales; family Moraceae; genus Artocarpus; species Artocarpus hirsutus. Next base: position 27,116 of record CAMOHE010052916.1, on the reverse strand, counting down.
ATTGTCATATTGCTCCAATAAACCACGTATACCAGTCGATATCTTGGTCTTTATGAACATTACGTAGAGGCAATTAGATCGCTCCTATTTTTTATACCGATCAGCATCATCCATTGGCTGGTCTCCATAATGGTAGGTGGTTCATCCTTGTGGATAGTAAAGTCAATGTCCATTACGCCTAAATGAAGGAGAATTCTCTCCTTCCACACCTTATAGTTATCACCCTTAAGTTCAGGAATGTCACATTGAAAATCAAAGTAATTCAGAGTTTGCAAAGCTGCATAATAAAACATACACGCTTATGTTACTAAATTGAGGCTACAATCTTTATAACATGTTTACCAATGTAAATCATGTGTTAAAATATGAATCAAATGACATAAAAATTGCCTGTGGGTTAAATTTTTAATTCAAACAGATTCATATATCCTTATAAGGACACTGTTAAATTATATTCCCTTTTCTTAATTCCTGTGGGTAAATTAAGAAAGATAATTTGATACGTCATTCTAATTAATCATATTAAATATAATAAAAATTCTTGTGGGATAAAATTTATTATATTACATATGATTAATTACAATTTAATGTCCTTTTACCATATGTGATTTAAACACTTAATTTAATTTTGTATAATCAAAGATGCTGTGGCTACTCTTTAATTATTCAAAATTATATACATCACTAGATATTTATTCTAAAATTTTGCTCATAAATAAATTGCATCTACCTAAAGCAATAAATAAATATGAACAAAGAACCCATAATTTATGTACAATTTTCATTGTTTATAGATTAAAATTATACATTCAAAAACATAATCTAGCACAATATTGCACAAAATTTAAATGTACTAAATTATTTAACTAAATATTGCATGCATGATTTTAAATCACAAATTATTCATAATGAACACTATATGCACATAAATTTACAAAATTATATCTACACAAATACTGTATAATATTCATAACAAATACTAAAAATTATGAATATTCAAAATTATGAATTTTTCATAAATTTATTCCATAATATGAAAAATTTCATAAAATATCAAAATTGTGGATATTATGAAAATATCATAAAATTATAAAATCTAAAAATTTTATGAAATTTTCCTCAAAAATATCAATTTATGAAATCTGGAAAATATCAATTTTTTTTTAATTTTTGGGTTTTTTTTTCTGCCCTTGGAAACGACATGTCGTTTTGGGCAATAAAGCTCTAAAACGACGTGTCATTTCATTTACTAAAACTCAGTCCGTTTTCAGTCCAAACGACGTGTTGTTTTGGTCAATAAGGACTGAAACAACATATCATTTCTAGCATTGAAGGGCGTTTTTGATTCTATCATGCCAAAAACAATATGCATAACAAAATCAAAATGGAAGCGTGTAAAACTATCTTTACCTTATGCCATTGCTCTGTACTGTGTAAAGCTGGTTTGAGACACTGCAGTTGAATATAGCACCACTTGTTTTTGGTGCTTCTATCACTCAAAAACTCAAAACATGATGGTGAATGATCCAAAAATGAGAGAAGTGATAGGGACCAAAAACTTGTTTTTGTTCAAAATAGAACATGAAACTTTTGTTTCTCTGCTGTAGAAAATCCTTCCATCAAAGATTATTATACAGCCACAAATATACAATTATCAAGGGCATTTTATTATGGTTTAATTGAATCATAAATATGGGACCAAATGTAAAACAATTAAAGCGTTGAAATTGGTTTCAATTTGAAACCTTTGATATACAACGTGTTACATATTCACCTTGGCAGCACTTGTGGTTGTGTTTTGTTTTGCTTATGCGTAATTGGAGTAGGCATGAATTAGAAAGTGGGATTTATAGTAGGGTAGGATTTAGATTGAAAAATCGACGTCAAAATTAATTATTCTTTTAATTCGTTATTCGGAATAGAAGTCAACCTGAATTACATTTATATGTTCACTTCAACTTAAAATCGAAATAAACTATCATAAAATTATTTTTTCCAATTTAAAAAATAAATTATACACATTATATTAATGCTAGTCAAAATCAGAATAATTTTACAATATTAGGATAATACAATAATTCATATATAAGGTATTTAATTGTTTTTTTAGAATAGATTCTCAAAATCTAAATAAAATAAGTGAAGAGAAATTGCATCAAATAACACATTTTTCAATCTTGATTTAAGTAAATAACACATTTTTGAAAATATTTAAGCATACAGTATTTCTTGAATTAGCAATCTTTTTCAAACTTTGAATTTACAATTTTATCCACTTATTTTCTTTTTCTTCTTCTTTTTCACTGTTTTCATCTTTCTCTCTTTAAACTGATTTCTCTCTCCTCCCCTTTTTTCTTTCCTTGACGGTGATGGTGTGATGTTTATGCGCGACGATGACGACGGCAAGCACACAAAGAGACGGTGTCGGTGGTTCCTAGGTGAGATGGTGGCGGCCGCCATGACTCCAGTGATGGCTCCTGCATAGTTCCACCTCGTGCAATTCCAATGAAGACTCACATTGGCTCCAATGACAACGCCTACACCTCGTGTAACTCTGGCACTCTTTCTCGCACAATTTTGGCGAAGTCTCCTGCACCTCAAATGACTCTTACGTTTCTCCTCATGCTACGCAGGTGACTCCAATGCCTATTCCTAGTGCAACTCTAACGACAGCGTCTGCTCCTCACGTAACTCCAGCGACGATGCCTGCACCTTGCAGACGCCAGTACCTCCTCTAGTACGACTCCAGTGACGGCGACAAAGATGAATTGAGGAGGGCTACTCATTCTTGAATTTGTAGAGCATTTTTGAATTTCTATATATATGTTTTAACTTGTTCGGGCTACTAATTTCTATTTGCATCAAATTATGCTATACTTTTTTATTCTCTTTTCAACTTGGCTTATTTCCCTCATTTACCCATAAATAAATTAATTGAAAAGTGCCAAAATGTAAATGTACTACCAATTTCAATCAATAAATAAATTATATATTTATCATAATAAAGTTAACAATAATTAAGCTAATGTTATTATCGACACAAGAGTCCTAATTCAGAGGGAAGCTTGGGACTATTGATGTCATTTCTTAATGCCAAATTGGTGCGAGATCTATCAATTCCACTCCCATTTTAAGATTAAAAAAAAAAGTGAATATGAAATTGACTTATATTCCCAATCCTAATAAGTGTACATGCTATTAGTGTTTGGCAACATGTATCATTTGGCCTTTTTTCTCAAAAATATTTGTACCCTTATGTTATGTAATTGACTCTTAGAATTCTGCCCCATTTAATTTTATTTATAATGGAAAAAAAAAGATGTGAAAAATCATAAAGAGGCGCAATGGGGCAGAAATTTTTATGCCTTATAGTAGGAGAGGAATTTCTCTAAATCTTATGTAAATAAGATTGCACATAGTCTAGTTATTCATCTATATTACTGTGATAAAGAAAATAGACTTAAACTTTTTAAAGTGTAAATTGTATTATTGCACCTTAAACCATTCGTTTTTGCATACTGCACCTCAAATTTTTAATCTCGGCAAAATACATTTTAAACTTTGAAAATTATTGACAATTTAGGTCCAATAGCTATTTTTTAATTTCTGTTATGTACTCTTTTTCTAGTATTAAGCTTCAATTTTTTTTTTTAAATGATAAGTTCTACTCTTAAAAAAACTCACATGCGAATCTCATAACCCTTAATTGTCTTTTTTTATTAACGCTCGTTAGCTGTTAGACCTCAATTATCAATATTTCAAAATTCAAGATGTATTTTGCTAAGATTAAAGGTTGGAGGTGTATTATATGAAAAGTGAATATTTTAAAGTGCAACAATGCAATTTGCTCTTTTCCTTAAACAAAAATTTCACTGTATTAAGAGATATTTAGGGAATATGACTTCGTGGATTGAACTTTGTCACACTTTAAAAAAAGTCTTGCATTCATTGCCATGCTGTTTAAGCAAAATTACTTTATTAGCCAATTATACCCTTTGATCAACAAGCATTTTAACAAAAAATAAAAATAAAACTTAATTGACATGAACCATAGAGTTTAAGGGTATATTTTGTATTCTAAATATATTGTATGGTATAGCTATGGTATTTTCTACAAATATTTTTTTTATAGCATAAATTAAGCCAAACTTAGAATTTATGGTATTCTTATAAAGAACCCTGTGTTGACCTGAATCACCCTTACTTCTAATGACTGTCTGATTGCTTCACCAGCGGCCCGTGATGGCCCAAGGCTGTTTCAACCCACCTCATCATCTCAAATCCCATTTTCAGTCCTGGGCTCTTTTCTCTCAAAGTAAAATCTAAGAAAAAAGAGAAATTCTAATTATACCTTTAATATACCTAAATGGACCTCAAAAATAAAAATATTAGATATTAAATTTAATTTTTTAACTTTTAATATTAAAATATATTATATTCCTCAAATACCCTCATAATACACTCAACAAATTAGCGTTAGAGAGCCATAATTACATTAGGATAATTACTATGTCTTTATATCTTTTTGCTAGGGCCGACAATTCAGACACGACACGATGACACGATAAGCAAATGACACGAGATAAACGGGTTTAAACCGCACATTTATTAATTGTGCCATAAATGGCTTGACACGAATAACACAAAAATAAACGGGCTAGATTCGTGCTAACATACTAAACACGCCTTAACACGTTTAATTAAAACGGCCATAAATGTTTTGAGCGGCACGACACGACCTACCCATTTATAACACATTTAAACTTAAAAATAAAAATATTTGAAATATTTATAGTAGGTTAGTATTAATTAGATATTGTGTTTTTGTTAATTTTCTTTATGGGCTCTTTTTAAAAAAAATTTAATTTTTTTAATTTTTTTTAATTTTTAGTTAATTGGGTCATAAACATGTCATATGTGTGTTGTTATCGTGTCAACCTGTCACGGCACGTTTAATAATTGTGTTAATTGTATCGTACCGTGTTACGCGTGCCATAGGCGTGTCGTGTTTGTGTTTGTATTTTCAACATGTTTATTGATCATATCATATTTATGTTCAAATTAAATATATCGTGCTATAAATAAATCAATACAAACGCGATTATTGTCACCCCTTTTTTTGCTGGTCAATACGTTGTCAAGTATCTGTGTCGGCAGACATCAAATCGGTTATGTCTCCTTCACTCTGAGGCTTAATCTTGTTTTTGTGGGCCATACCAGGCGAGACAAAGAGTCCAACCACTGTACGCCCCCACATGGGCGCATGAATGTGCCACTCTTGTGCAGTCAACGGGAAGCATCTGTCCAATAAGGCGGCTGGGTTGGGTTGGAAGTGGGCCTGAATTTACAAAAGAAAAGGACTCTCTGAGAAGCAACAAAGTTAGAGTTGTTGAGGATTCTACAGTCAATTGAGCATGTGAACCACTGTGGCCCTCCTTCTAGCATGCATATTTTATAGAGACAATCGATCGATTAAAATAAAAGTTTTTTTTTTCTTTTTCCAGTTTTCTTAGCTTTTTTTTTTTTCTCGAACAGAGTGGATATTTCAGCATACGTACGTACTCTTGTCCAATCATATTGAAACATTGTTCCTTTTTTTTTTAGGAAATACATTGTTCTTTCTCGGTAGAACGTATTGTTGGTATGGTGAAATGCGTGCGCACACAGACTCTTAATAAAATAGTCTGGCGCGATTCCCACGCTCGTTGGAGGGGAGCCTCACAGAAAGAGGGAGAAAAGAGAGGAAGGAAAAAAAAGAAAAAAAGAAAAAAAGTTGTAGATGAGAAAAGAGAAGAGATAGTGGAGAGGAGTGAGAGAAGAGGGAGGACAAAGAGAAAATAAAAAATAGACAAAGAGGTAACGTAATATTTACTTTACCTACTTTAAAAATTTGACGTTAATTTTTATTGACCCTCGTAAAAATCATATTTCCCTCAATCCCCCTTTGAATAATTAGTTCCTGTATGCGTGGCTAAATTTTATATTTACATGACAAACAAAATAATCATTAAAAGACAGAATATTATTGGAACTGTATTCTGAGCTTGTTTGGACAATCTTGCACAAAGAAATACAAATATAATGGATTATGATCATGATTATTTGACGAGAATCAACAAGAATAAACTTGTCTGTTAAGAGCTCAATTAATCATTTTCTGTTTGTGATTATTGCTCCATTAATCATTAATGTCTGTTTAACCCTCTTAATGAAAGTGAATCCCGTGAACATATAACTTCGATCAAGGGATTCTAGAACTCATGCACGAATAATGAGCTGCGGAATAACGCTACAGCCTCCTGTGACTCAATAAACTATTAATTCGTTCTAGCCAATTAACCTGTGATTAGATTCACGAAGTTCTCTCCCAAGCCTAACGATATATACATATATATATATATATATTTGCATTTCATGAAATTTGATTTATTCCCATAATTTCGATGCTTAGTTCGTAGTATGAAATCTAATATCTATCAATCCTAAACTTTCATTTCGCATCAGGCACTTGGCAGTTGGCATTGTCAATCTTCTTCTTGATCGGTCGGTTTAAGGTATGTTTGTGATCGGTCGGTTTAAGGTATGTTTGTAATTGGGGAATTTTTTTTAAATGCTGCCGTGTTTTAAAGGCGTAATGTTAGAGTATAATCATGCTATGATAGAATTTAGACTTGATAAAGACTTGGGCTTCTATCTTAAAAAATCTACCTGTTAAGTGGAGTGTCCTAATGTTCTTATAAATTGATGTTTATTATTGTATTTAAACGATGTGAGACTTAGGTTTGTTTACCCTTTACACACCTCTATAAGATGGTGCTCTCTTTCGAGTCACCAATCATGTATTTGATGAATTGATCCGCTCACTTGAGCTTTGTTAGGCTATGATACTAAGATGGAATTTGAACTTAGTGAGGACTTAGGCTTTCTTCTTAAAAGGTCAACATGTTAAGTAGAGAACCTTAATATCCTTATAAGATTTTTTTAAAATATTTTGACGATGCGGGATTTGGGTTTCTTTTACCTTTAAAATAACAAAAAAATTTAAGGGGTGGAACAATTTCTTTTTTATATTCACAAGATTTAAGAATATCAAACCTAACTAATAGATTAAGCATCAAAATATGTTGGGATATATAATTATTGGTTAAAATTTTAATAATAAGGTTACAAAAGGAATTTTATGTTTATTTTAATTTATAGGTGGCTAAATAGCATTTTTTGTTTGTGGGATAAAAATAAATAACATAATTTTTTGATAAGTTAATAAATAGCAGTAAATTTTAGATTTACTCCACAATCAAATTTAGTATCTATAAATTATAAATTTACCACTTGACTGAAATTGATAAATTCAAGATTTACGAAACAAAACCTCAAATCCCCATGATAAATAATCATAAATTTAGGATTACCAGATTTACTCGAATGAAACCTAAGTGATATAAATTCTTTTTCACAACATTTGATAGTTTTTTTTTTTTTTTTTACATAACCTTTACTAATTGTTAAGTGCGTAAACTCATGTTTTGCTTTTATAAATATTTATAAGAAAAGAAAAACAATTGGGGGTAAATATGCTATTTACTACTATAAAATTTCAATTATTATAGTATTTTAGATATTTTATTATCAAATTATTATGATTTAATATTAATATAGAATAATAATATTAAGTTATTATAAATTTTTGATATTTTATAAATAATATTATTATCATCATTATTATTTCTATTTATATAATCATGACCATTTAAGGGAATGTGAGCTTCTCATGGTCTTAAGATTCTTAGAAATTTGAATATTACTTTGTTGGGTGAGATTCGAATTACCCTGTTTGAGATTGAGTTTCTTAATAGTTTAAATCATAATTCTTGTACCAATATAGAAATCTTGTAAATTTTCATTCACACCCTAAATATCCTTATGTGGATAAAATGTTGAGAAGAACGAATTTGAGAAGACAATATAAATTTGAGAAATCTATATTAGACAAATGAGTGAAAAATATTTTAAAGATAAAAAATTATATTAAATTGAAAATTAGACAAAAATATTTTAGTGAGAAGAAATATTTACAAACAAAAGATTTCTCAAGGGAAAGTTTGAAAAATAAATAAAAGGCTTACGTGGAAAAATATGTTTAAATAAGGACATATTGATTTTTTTAAGAAAAAAGATTTCTAAAAAAAACCAACTTCAAGTAAAAATAAATACATAAATTGCACTATTGTACCTCTAGCTATTTATTTTTTTGCATATTACGCCTTAACTTTCAATCTTGACAACATGCACCTTGAATTTTGAAATAATTAAAATTAATGTCCAATGGCTAATAAATGTTAAAAAATGGACAATTTTAGTCATAAGGTTCGCACTTGAGTTTCCTTAAGCATGGACAAAAGGTTTTTAAAAACATTATTTATTCTATTTAATAGATAGCATTTGTTATGCGTTTATTAAAAGTTATTAAAGCATCATAAATAGTATGTCACCATAATTTAAAAGGATTGGCAAATTGTTTCATCAAATAAGATAAAAAAGTGTCATACTAACCTCCCAACCCTTATAAGCTTTGGGTATGAACACTTGGGCCCTAGTTCAATTTAAGGATATGAAATAAATAATTAAAGTTCATAAATAGCATAAATGGATCATGCATACAATAGAAATTATTTTGTAGGCTTTGTTTGAACTTACTGAGCTAGCTCACCTAATAATTTCATGCTGTAAGGAATCTAGCCAAGAGGGTAGAATAGAATTTTTGTTGAGTTGGCAATGGTGGTTGAGCAACTGCGTAGACGTAGGTATGGATAACACTATAAAGATATTCCCTATATATATTAAGTACTTTTGAAATACGCTGTCTTAATGAAAACTGCTATGGTTATTATGGCATATAATATAAGTTAAACAAGGGTTAAAATCTCTTTTGAGAACAACTATGTATTTATGAAATGTGGTAATTTAAATTAAAAGCCTTTGCATAAAATGTTTGCACCTTTTCATGACTTGATTAAAGTTAATTAAGCTTTAAAAAATGTTAAGTAACCGTATGAAAAGTCGAGTTGTCTAAACTTTATCTTAAGTTTGGTTATTCCATTAGTTGACCGTTATGTTTTGGATGAAAAAACCATGTGCTATCCTCCCTAATTGCGCCATTTGATTGCTGATAGTACTAGCTCACCCTCCCTAACAATATCACATCAACAATACATGGTTTTTTTATCTAAAACTTAATGGTCAACTGACAGAAAGACTAAAATTGAGACAAAGTAATAGGTTAGGGAGTAAAAGAAAACTTTTTAAAAATAAGTGACTAAAATGAAATAAGAGGTAAACTTAAGAGACCTTTAGGGAAATTAACCCAAAATTTATGATCACACCTAAAACTCTTTGCAATAATTGACCAGCTCATTTGTTGCTGTATGTAAACAGACCACTTGTACAAATACAGTTTTTTATTTTTTTTTTAACTATAATGGTTTTAATTTTAACACAGTAGAAATGTGTATAAATTAAATTTATCCCCTTAATTATATAAATGTATATATATATACATGTCAGTATAATCTCCCTAAATAAATTGGCCCCTTCTACCAATATATTACGTAGCTTTCTGCTTTCATTGCTATCGTTTCAGTGGTAAACACGCCATTCGTACAAATAAAAGTCGTAGACGTGTCCTTCTGCTTTTATTGCTCTCGTTTCTGTATGTATACCCACCACTCGTACAAGTAAAAGTAAATGTTTTGTCTGCGTGCCAAAACCGTGTAACACGTGAGGCGTGTCTGACGTCAAATATCTATAATGACTCTTTTCTTTTTCTTTTTTGAAAATCCATGTGTATAACGACTCCCTGGACCTACGAACATGCATACATACACACACACAAAACATATATATATATATATATATATATATATTTATTTATTTATTTATTTATTTATTCATTCCTCCATTGTGCTGGTATTAGTTATTAGCTTGTAAATTGTAAGTGCCCGAGAGCATTTTCAAAGCAAAATAACAAAGAGAATTTTGTGATAAAGTTGAAAACAATACTTTTCCAGATGAACCATCAAAATCTTTATTTAATTAGTTCCGTAAAATTATTATGCTTATACAAATTTGATATAATTCTCATATATCTAAAATTGAAAAATATGTTGGGTGAATAGGATATAATATCAGACTCAAATCGTCTGTCTAATTTTTGATGTTCTAAATGACGTCAAACAAATCATATTATGACACATCATTTAATAAGAATGATAAAAAAGTTAATTAAACTCTATTTCAATTTTTTTAAATGACGTATCATAACATGATTGATTGGGCGCCGTTTAGGACACCAAAATTAGACAAAGAATTTAAATCCTGTTATTTCATGCCCTACCCAAAAAAAATTCTCCGAATAATAATAGAATAAAAAAATTCTCTGAATAATAATAGAATAAAATCTTATGCACACCGCGTCAGTGTTTTAATTTTCAAATTCCCCTTTTTTTTGGTAGAATCTTTTCCTAGATATGTATGGTATTGGTAGGTAAAAGATGTTCTCTCCTCCATTTTAAATTTCAATAAATTTTGATCCTCTTTGATTTTTTTTGGAACTTAGAGGAGGGGATTTGAACTCTTCATCTTTAGGTAGAGTAGGTAAAGTTTTTACTGCTAAGCTATGTCTATAATCATGATCTTCTTTGATATCAATAGACGCCGTGTGAAACTTGTAGTAAATAACATTTTTTTAATATTTGAGAAAATAAATAACAAAAATCAAAATATTTAAAATAAATAGTATATTTACTGGGTATAATTTGTTTACTCCTAATAAATGAATTTTATTTTTAGTAAATAAATTATTTAGCCAGTAAATATGCTATTTACTTTAAGTTTTTTAATCTTTTAACTATTTACTTCTTTAAGTTTTAAAAACTTCTATTTACCTCTTTCTCCCAAAATTATTTAGGGGAATTTTCATAAATGCTATCTTTTAAAATTGCTTTTTATAAATGTCGCCCATGTTAATTCATGGCATATTTTAACATGTAATATGAATGATATTATGACGTAAACTTTTCTAAATATGACATAAATACACATAATTTTTAAAAGTGTGGCACAATATGTAATTTTCTCAATTATTTTATTGTCAATGAATGGATGTATGATCTTAATCATTAATTTGGAATGCAATTTCCATTAAAAAAAACCTTTGTAAGGCATCTGGCACATTAATCCCTTAAATTATTGATTAGCAAACTATCATCTAAATTTTTAACTTTGACAAATTACACTAAAAATTTAACGAAATGTTGCAAAATGTTCCCAACTTGATGGAAAAAAAAAAAAAAACTGTTAAAATTGAACGAAAATGCTCCATACAAGTTGTGTGTGCTCGTTAAAGAAAAAACTTACCATTTTAAAAGACAATCAATGAACGTCATATCATACCTATAAAACATTTCTTTCTAAGCTTTAGCGTCATTCACTGCTTTGGCCAGAATTCCGTACTATTTTTATAAATTTTTAAAAAAATAATTTATCATGTCACCAAACAAGTTGGATTGAGAGGTAGAAAAGCCAAAAACTCATGTCATTAGTTGTTTAATACTTTTCTAAGTTATTTTTAATATTTAGGAATTTTGATACGTAATTCGTATGTATGAATAATATATTAAAAAGAATGGCATTGTGTTTCTTAGTACTGTGCCACGTCAAGAAAGACAGAAATCTTCTTACTATTGTCCACACAATTATGGCTTGACAAATACGTCGACTAAGCAGCAATAGCCACAAACAAAAAGTAAATTTTTTAGAGGCGTGATGTACTTAAAATTAAATTAAGTACCGGATACTTACTGTACGCTTTTTCGTCAAATAACAATAACAACAATAGTAAAGTATACACAGAGCAAGAAAAAAGAATAAGCAAAATATATATCCTAATTAATCTTCGAAAGGAATTACTTCTCTTTATTACTAAAAAATTTATGGATTCTACTACCGTTAAAAATCTGTTGAGAAAATTTACTATGAGTGTTTAGAAATTAAGTTTAAACTAAAAAATGAAACTTAAACGCTGTAGTATATGAGAGTTTTATACAATAACAAACTTTTGTTTTTTACTATAGCATGTAAAAATTTTACACTGTAACGTTTATAAATTCCAAGAAGGTTGACAAACAAAGCCTATCATGATTGGAAATCCAAATAAAAAGGTCCATCCAGATTTCTCCAATATTGAATCATAAATTATTTTGTGGGTGTTTGGAAGAGTGGTAGGAACCACTTTTACTGTAGCATATGAGAGTTTTACACTGTAGTAATTTTTTTTTTGTTACTGTAGCATGTGAGAACTTTTTTCCAGTTCATAACTGAGTTTGTAGTGGAAACTGAGTGGTTCCCACCACTACCAAACACCCCCTTTGTGTCAGGAGACAAAAACAAGCCGCTCTTATCCCACTACTAAACTAATGAACATTGTGCAATTTGCATAAAAATTTTTTTAAAAAAAAAAAAACCTGACAATTTCTTCTAGATATCTTTCACCACAAACCAAATTACTCAAGACCGTTCACGTGGTGTAAAATGACACTACTACGGCTTACTTTTCTTGGCTTCGTTTCCTGCCTTCACTCCAACCCTCTTCTCAAAGTCTATAAATACCCTACATTTGGCTTCAAAGATAAAGCAAAGAAAGTTGGAATAAACCAACAAAACAAAAACAAATATGAGCCCCTCAAAAATTCTCTCCACTCCAACTTGCTCTTTCATTCAAGTTATCTCCTACAGCTTTCTCAAGCTCACTAGTACCTTAATTACCATGTGGAATTACATGGCCATAGCTCTAATCAATCTGAAATGGGCATTTGAGGCCCTTCTCTACAACCAATTTTCTTTCTCATCGCCTTGCCTTTACGACATTCCAAAAACCGGTCCCAAGGACTTCTTCCGAATGACCCGGTACGACCGCAATCACAAGGGCGAGAACTCCGCGGAAGATGTCTGCGCCGTGTGCCTCGGCGAGGTCAAAGAAGGAGAAGAGATTGGAGAGCTGAGATGTTCTCACGTTTTTCACCGGAGTTGTTTAGAAGGATGGGCTCAATTTAAACACGCGAGATGTCCCCTTTGTCGTGGCCCTTTAGCCGCTTCGCCGCCGCTAAATGCCGGCGGCGGAGCAGTGGGAGATGTTGGCTCAGTTGAAGTTCTGTTCTTCAGGTTTTGCTCTTTCGGTTCTAATAATAATGAACGTGATTCGTGGTGGCTGCGGTAATTAATTTTATGTAATGAGAAGGAAGTAAGGTCCTGTACGTATGTGACATATGTAAAATACTGTAGTAGATATATATATATATATATATATATATATAGAGTGATTTCAGGTTATGTTTGGATCTTTAACAGGAGGAAATTGGAAACGCAAAAAATTGAGTGGGACCCAGTAATATGTCAGTAATCATTCTCTCTTTCTTTTTCTACATCATTAAAAAAAAGAAATGGAGACCAAACTTTTTTTGCTACAATTTTTATTTGATTAGCAGAAAAATGGGAAAGCGCATATGAAGTTTCATTTTACGCTCATCTTTTGCAATAAATAAAATTGGTACAATATGGTATGGATAATATGATTTGTATACCTGAATATTATCTTACTCGTTTTTCAATCTCTTCAAGTCTGAGGGTATATTTTGGTCATGGATTTTGATAGTTGGCAGCTTCTTAATTGAATGAATATTCTAACAAAAGACGCAAGATATACAATTCTCTGTTTCTATGGGACCAAAAAGAGGTTGACAACCACTGCACAATTAGAGTTCTCAGAATTACGTAACTCACTTGTAACATCAGAACTAACAATTAAAGGCCCCCACGTTTTCATTTTTATTTATTTAAACAAAACAAGAATTCCACTTTTCAATTTTTTTTTCAAATAAAAAACATGCATAATAAGCAGTTTCTCTCTTTCTTCTTTTTTTTTTTTTTTGAAAGGTAACTAAGTTTTTTTGTGTACTTTTTAAATAAAAAACATGCCAAAAACATTGTCGATCCCAATTCAATGGACGTTGTAGTCAGGGGGACCGGAAGGAAACAATGCAAAGGTTAAGTTCACGGTCCAAGACCTAGGCCACGGTTAGACCAACAAGCTATGTTCGATGTCACAGATGAGACAGAGCCAACCATTGAGTCTAACTATACTAGATTCAATCATGATAAGTGATACTACCCCATTAATCTGATCGTCTAAGCTAAAACTAGACGCTAAACCCAAACTATTAGCCCGACATGGTGTTGGTCTTAACCTATCAATTGGATTTGGTCATCAGCCTCAGTCCTCAACCCCAATATCAAACCTAATACTTTCGTCCAAAGCTAACAACAATCCTGACCCATCAGCTAGACCATATGATGTCGATACGACCCCTAGTATGAACTAAACCCGTTGGCCCCAACATAGGTCCCAACCCATACAATGACCTTTTCCAGTTGAGCCTATATCTACGTAAAACCATCTTGTCAGTCTATCCCTGATGCTAAACATGGCACGTCTGTTCGTTCTTGACTCAAGACTAAGCTCATTGGTTCAAGCTCTTGCACCGAATTTGGCTAGGGTTTTAATGTTGATCTCTACTTGATTATTGACTGTTAATACTTGAGATCAACACAACACCGCGTGCAAGAGTGTACGGTGGTTAGGTTCCCTAATCTGCCCAGCTCTGTCCAGTCTTGTTGGATCTACGCTAGAAGAGAAGGCCCTAGAATGAGGGGACACGAGTGTGGTGTCTGCCAAAGGCACTCCAAGGTACAAGTTAGTGTTTTGATTGAAAATAGCTAGGAGAAGGACAGAGTAGGCAAGAGAAGACTACCCATACCTTTTGTGGTGGAGTTGATGCTCCTATCTGTACAGTTTAACTTAAATCCAAATGTAGATTGGGTTTGACCTGTGACCTTAGTGCATAGGTGTGCAAGGCCCTTAGGCTGAGTGACAAGTGTCAAGAACCTAGCGGTGGGTGAGTATTGACCCAAGTTGAGTAGTGTTCTAGTCGGACCTTGGTTGGACTAGTGGTTGCATCTTGGTCAAATCCCAGTCAAGATCCTGGTTGGATCTTGGATCTTGGTTGGACTAGTGATCGAATCTCAGTCGGAACTTGGATGGATCTGAGGGACCTATTTGGTGGCCTTCTCATCCTACCTTCTCGAATTGGGCGTCTTGGCTAACTTTGTGCCTTTTCGAATTGACCTGCTTGGCCTACTTGATTAAACGCAGTTTGGATTTCGGAGGTCTTCTCAAATTACACTCTTTGGTCTCTTATATATTATTTTGTTTTAGTTTTTGTCCTTTCGTTAGCTAGGCATTATATTTTTAATAAAAAACTTTTAAATATCTTACTTTAATTCCTAATCGGTTACTTCCTTTCGCTTCTCTCATTTGTTTTTCTTTTTACTTTCTTTCTTTCTTTTTTCTTTTTTTTTTACCTTATATATAGTATTAATATATCTCCTATATCCATTTTTCTTTTCATTTATCGACGTTTGTCAGAACATACGTGAACTGTGTTCAACCTCAGCCGTTGATTCACGTAGAAAAGAAGACGAGAAAAAATAAAAAATATGTGGTCACAGTGAGCCAGTGGTGCACCTCAAACGATTCAATGTGTTCCCTTGTCTTGTCAATTTGTCACTGAAGATTTCAGCCATAATTAGAAAGTCAAACTGGACACTGTTTTTAGTCCGTGAACTAAATGAACCACGTGGGATGCGCGCAAGATAAAAATTCAAAAGATTCGAAAAAACACAAAACAATATATGATATTCTTTAAAAATACGACGTTTTATAGTCTGTAATATCGTCGCATAATGACAGGAGAAAGTGGAGAAAGAAAATTGCTTATGCACTATTGACTTATCTTGAAGAAAAGGGTCTCCCCTCACATCGGATGTCACATAACTACACATTTTCTGTTTATCTCTCCCATGAAGATTGATTTTAACATGTTGTGTAAATTGCAATTGCTTGGTCATTACTACTATCGGGGGTTTTTCTTTTAATTTTTACACCTTCTATTTAAGGTTATTAAAAAATTATACCTTATATTTTGGATTGTATAAAATTTATACCTTCACATTGTTAATTTCATACTAACTCCTTTTTTTTTTCGGGTTAAAAGTTGATTTTTTAACTATGAAATTGACCTAACAATGCCCTTCACTTTTTTTTTACTTTTTATATTTTTTTCTCATGATTTTAATTTTTTTCTTTAAGGGTATTCAGGTCTTTCTTGTGGTCTAAAATAACTATTGACCAAGAAGTATGAATTCAACATAAATCCAAATCTAAAGACATACTTTAAAGCACAAGATATAAATTTTTTGATAGCCTCAAAATACAAGGTATATATTAAAAAAAGTGTTTCTGCTCTTTGATATCTAGTGGGGGCGTGAATAGGTATGCTTTCCCCACTCACATACCCTACTACTTTTTTACCCCTCATATCCACCTAATTTATGTGGGGTCGGGGTCGGAGAATCTGCATTCGGAGCTATCCTCATACGCTATTCATTACCTATTACGAGTTTTAAAATTAGTATAATATTATTTAACTTAAATCCAATTTCATTACATAAATTATAAAATTTAACTATATATCTATTTATGTCTTATAAAAATAGAGCGTAAATAAAATCCAAGCTCTATAAATCTGAAAATTAAATTTGTAAAATAAACCAAAAACATTAAAATACAAACAATATTATTTCTTTTCTTTAGACATTCTATTCATAGCATCATGCGAACTTCATTTTATATAAACATATGTAAAAAAATATATAATTTTGGACATATATCCGGGTCGGGAAGGGGAAGACTTGAGGGTTAATTTGAACCTCATTTCCACCTCACCCTCATAAAGGATCTCTATGTCTGTCTTATTAGGGGTGGAGGGTAAAACAGCCATTCCCATTTGTGAGATTTTATTTGTTATGGTTTCTAGTTTCCTGTGTTATCTTATTCACTCCGAATTGTATTTTTTTTATTTAATAATTTTTTTTTGCTGTTTTTTTTTTTTAAGAATATTTAGATTAGGGGTGCCAGTGATGTCTGCAGTGAAGGAAGTGAAAATTCCCTAGTTGATCGTTGTCCCTGATCATCAAGTTATCAACAAAAACTTGCAGTGATATCACAATAAATTATAATGTCCATGACCCCTTTTTTTTTTCCTTTGCAATTTGAATCCTTTTTCTCCTCCAGCTCACCGCAAAGGATTTAAGCCTTTTTCTTTTTGAAGTCCTGAAATCCTAATGACAGCCTCTCAATTCACAACTTGTTAAGTTTTGTCAAATTAGTGCAAGATTTTGAGACAACGATATCCTTCTCTTTCTAAGCAATAAAATAATTATTGTCAATCTTCATTACTTGCAAATAAATGACGGAAAAAAAAAAAAGAAAGTACAAATGCTGAGAAAGAATATTTAGCTAACAGGATAAAAAGAGTATCTATACTTGATAATTTTATAATTCGATAGTCACGCTAAAAAAGTAAAGAACTGACTCCAGCTACTTTGCAAATATGAAATTTGAGCTTCTTCTTCTTCTTCTTCTTCCTTCTTCTTTTCTTTTTTTTTTTTTTTTTTTTTTTTTTTTTTTTTTTTTGTGAAACCTCTCGATATCTGGGCTATCACGAATGGCATGAACCCTTAAGGGCCCCTCAATGTTTGGGTGGTTTAACCCGATTAATCCAGAGTCGACCCGTGGAGAAACTCGAAGACGGCAAAAGTCTTCCAATGTAACATGTGAAAACTTTTTATTGTAATACATTTTTACTTTACAATGTAACATGTAAGAAATTTACATTATTTGTGGTTTGAAATCTAAAATTCAAATCATTCACTCAAACACTCCATATATGAGTGAAAACCAAATGCAAGAACAAATGTTTGACGTCCTCCACTACTCTAACAAAACCGGTAGAACATCATTTCTTAAGCATATCCTAAATTTCTAATTGCACTTTTTTGTGAAATCATTTCCTTTTCTTTTATTTAGTTAATTTTGGTAGATAAACGGCAACGAGACCAACAAAAGCGGACAAAAATTAGATTTTTTTCTTTTAAAAAAGAAAAATTTTCTAGGCGTTCACACGAAAAAAAAAAAAAAGAAAAAGAAAGAAAGCTACGATGATTTTGTTTTTTTAAAGGAAATTGTCTATTCAAAAAAGTTTTTTTAAGAAGCTAAATTTTATAGCTTTGGTCGGAAGCTCTTTTAGAAAGACAAAGCTCTTTTAATAGATTATCTAAACACTTTAAGAAATAAGGCCATTCCTAATGCAAATGCACATGTCAATGTTATATTTGTCATTAACAAATTTAAAAATAGCATAATTGACATGCTATTTTATTTTTTTGCTCTATGTCACATGTTATATCTACCTTTTAAAATAATTATTAAGTCTTGAAAATTATAAAACTAAGCTTTTAATATCAATATATTTTAAAGATGACAAGATTGAGAGAAAAAGTTAAATAAATCAACTAGTAGACATCAAATGTTGAATTTACCAATATATATTATACTTGATACCACCAAGTTCAAAATATGGCCAATTTAACACTAAAAAAGACACTATATTGAAAAAGTTTTTATATTCAAATGTTAAAATTTATCTTTGAGACATAAATTTACCACTGCATACTAAAACTACTCTAACTTTTGATCTCAAAAGACTAAAAACTTCTTTTAAAAAGCTCTGCCTAATAGGATCATAGTTAACATTCTTTTGTTTCAATCACAATGGTTGACAATAAAATAATATCTTGGCCACCCATCCCTTACCAAATTAAGATTTTTAAGAAGTTATCATGATCATTAAAAAATAAAACTTTTTGTTAGTCGCCAATCATCACCTGAAGCTTTCAGTAAATAATTACTTCAATCACAATGTTGACGATAAAATAATATCTTGGCCGTCCATCTCTTACCAAATTAAGATTTTAAAAAAGTGGTAAATTATCATGATCATTAAAA
Source organism: Artocarpus hirsutus (assembly GCA_946598075.1). Classification (NCBI taxonomy): domain Eukaryota; kingdom Viridiplantae; phylum Streptophyta; class Magnoliopsida; order Rosales; family Moraceae; genus Artocarpus; species Artocarpus hirsutus. The sequence goes on along the minus strand of CAMOHE010052916.1, from coordinate 8,098 downwards.
TATGAAACTTTTTGTTAGTCGCCAATCATCAGCTGACGCTTTCAGTAAATAATTGCTTGAATCACGCTGCTGGCGATTAAATATTATCTTGGCCATCCATCTCTTACCAAATCATGATTTTTAAAAAGTTGGTAAATTATCATGATCATTAAAATATGAAACTTTTTGTAGGTCACCAGTACCACTCATCAGCTTAACCTTTCGGTACATAATTGTCATACGTATATTGCTTGGCTACGTGTAATTAGAACGTGGTCAAAAGTAATAATTAATTAACGGTCATAATATTATGGATTTGATAAAATCTATGATATAGACGGATTTTTTTCCCTTCACGAGGGAGGGTTTTTTTTTTTGGTAGGAAAGTATGGCTATCATCGTATAATGGAATCAATAATAAAATGAACATCTGTTTAACAAATAGGAAAAACTTTGACCGAATTGGCTCTGAGAGAATAAAGTGCCACGAATTTTATTTGCCAAAAAAAAAAAATTGAGGCAATATATTGAACATAAATTTACTCGCATCCACACATTATTAGTTGAATGAAATCTTCCTGTCAAAGAAAAATTGACATCCTTCATTTACAGCCACAAAATTTCAAAGTGATACGGAATTCAAGATATCTACTCAAGATTTGTTCCAAATACCAATTCATTGTCATAAATTCTTGTTCCCTGCCTTTATTTTCCTACTCTGTTAGGACAGGGGTTTGAAATCCCTTTCGAATGAGGCTTGAAATCAGATACATTGTATAGCTGGTTAAACACAAAAAAAGAAATAATATGGTTAGGCGTGATGGAATTTAGACTTGCTAAAAACTTGAACTTGTAATAGAATTTGAACTTGTCAAAAATATAGATTTTCGTTTTAAAAGGTCAACTTATAACTTATAAGTAGAGTGACTTAATGTATTTATAAATTGGTTTTATTCTATGTTTCAATGGCGTGGGACTCGAGATTTTTCAACCTTTTACCCAATGTAATCAATCATCATTCCCAAAAAAACAAGTTAAGTTATAGAAGACTGGACAAAGATTCTGACAAGGAAAAGCCATGTTATAAACTTAGAGCTTAAAACTGTGACAAAATTTAAATCTGAAAAAATAATAATTCTTTCTTATAGGTTGGTTCACAAGTTGCCACGAGCCTAAGCTCGAGAGTTGGTTCAGCGACCTTAGTTGGAAAGTCCTCTATCCTATGACTAATGAATATATGAATAGCCCATTTGAAAAGACGAGTTTGGTCTAACTTATTCCAATTCAAATCAGTTATGTTGTAATGCTTTTTTCTCACAAAACAGTGTTTCTGACTCGAGCTGGAACGTTTATACAACCAATGATCCAAACAGGATATAATTAGTGTGCTATAGACCAAGTTTAGCTGCGACTGTAGCATGTTCTTCATAGGTCTTACGGTCGAAGAATCTCATAGGAAAACTCAAGATAATATAATTCATTGCCTCCGGAGGATTTTATTAATGACAAAGACTTCATGACTAAATGTGTGGATGATAATTAAGACGTTAACCATACATGCTCTGATACTATTGGCTCGTATGCAAATTATTCTAGTAAGAAAAAAATGTAGAACAACCTAATGATATCTCAGACGCTTGTCCCAAATGATGACAGTTTATTAACCAGATTCTCAACTTTGACTAGAAAATTTTGGGAGGAGAGTAAAGACAACGAGAAAAAAGGATCCTTTTGAAAAATCGTAACATTAGAAAAAGACTTTTGATAAATCAATAAATAACATTTTTGGCCAAAGCCTCATAGAAGAAAAGATCTTATAAACTTATAGCCAGAAGTGAAAGGGGATTTAATTGAAAAAAAAAATGATTCTTTTCTTGTTAAACTTTTTATTTTTCTCATAATGAAGGGTATTTCACTTTCGGTAATCAAAATTAACCTTTGATTGAGTAGGGGTAAAACCTATTAATATTTGTCACCTGCACATTTGATGTGATGAAAAATAAAAGACATCTTTTTTCAATAAATTAACCTAAAATAATGGATTAAAAAGATAAAGAAAAAATAATTTAAATAATCGTTTATCATGTGTTTTCTGTTTGACTTGACGTGAGAAAGGACTCTTTTTTTGGAGGACAGGTAAAGGACGTTAATCCATAGCCACAAACCTTGCAACGATTAAAAACTAGAGGACACTATTTCTGCCTACTAGGCATTTTTTTTTTTTTTTTTTTTGGGTACAAATGCTTATGAAGTTTACGCTTGTGCATTTCAACGCATTTAAGTTGCATGGTCTTATAAGTTTTAGCCATAAAAAAATTACATGGGATATACACATTATTGTCATTTACTTCAATCTGGAGATAGACTCCGAGACATCTCTTGTGCAAAATGCCATTCTAACGTTAGATCTTACAAGAAAAAAAGAGTTAAAAATGACTTTAATATGTTATTCTATTTTGTTCACTAATGCATAATATTGTTTCAAATATTATATATCCACTTTTAATTATGGTTATTAAGTTTTGACAATTGTAAAAGTAATTTGTTAATTTTTAAATAATTTGAAAATAACAATGTTGTCAAATTTATTGGCATTAAATTGGCATATTAAAAACAGCATATCAACCAAAAGAAGCAAATATTAAAATTTGATGTGTATTATATTTGGTGTTCATTACACCATTTTTTTTGGTGGACTCATTATGCTCTACTTGCTGCCTATTCTGGTATTAATGTCCAATTTATATATTGCATTGAGAAATTGTTTTTCTACCCAAATATCAAAAAAAAAAAAAAAAAATCAATTGCTTATTAATTTGCACTACATCATTAGACATGTTCTTTGACAACAGATTTCACTTCTTACTTCAATAATCAATTAGAAATCACGCAATTCATGACAGCCAACACATATATTAGAGTCTAGACACGTGAGAATGAAGAACAACGACGATGAACAAAAATCAAGAACAAGGAAGCGATAGCAAAGTAGAACGCAAACTCTTACCGATAAATTCGAACAATATCTGACAAAGACAAATATAGGTAACTAAATTATAAAAGAGGAGGAAATAGAATAGTACTCCGATGAATTAGAAAAATAATACTTTTTAGACTAAAAGAAAAATAATATTTTAGAATGCTAGGATAGATGTCCTTAAAGTATGTAATGTTTTTGTAAAAGACATATTTATAAATAAATAAAGTGAATTTTTCATTGTATTTGTGTGCATGGTCTTTTGAATACTTTTGGTTCGTTTGGTGCATGGGTTCGAAATAATGTTATTTAGAACTTTATGATATGAACTATAGATTTTAAATTATATAGTTTAAACGGTAGTTTTGAATTAACATTTGAAACGTAAAAGTTTAAAATGAAAATAAAACATCACATCAGGTTTAAAACAAGAATTGAAGTTTAAAAAATTATGATTTATGAAAAAAAAGAATAATGAGAATGATTTAACTATAAAAAATAGTTCAATTGCTTTAGAATTTTTTTTTTCTGTATAGAAAAATTTTATAGTTGCTACCAAATTTTATAATTGGTAGCGCATAATTTTAAATCGTTCAATTTTAATCAAATTACATCATAATTTTTATTTAGTTTCAAAAGGATATTATTTTTAGTTTAGTATGATTCTAATATGAAAGATTTTTTCAGATCTGCAGGCCGATGGTCGCAAATCGGCAGGCCGTCAGCGGGGCAAAAATCAGGCGGCTCTGGCGGCAGGCCGAACTTCTAGTTCGGCAGGCCGATGGGTCATGACCGACAGGCCGATCATCCAGATCGGCTTGCCGGCAGAGAGTTAAAAATTTCTCCATAAAAGGTACAGTTTTTTTAATGTAGTTTTAATTTTATTTTTGAGATAATTCTGAGAAACCCTTCCTTACTGGAATATGGGCGGCCATTCCATCGCCATGATTCACATGATAAGAAGAAAGAACGCCAAGGAGCAGATGACTTATTTCGTTGGGGCCCACACGTCCGTCCCACACGTCCGCATTAGACACTGAGGAATTATCACCACTGGTGGGCCCGAGTTCATTTGATTAACTCCAATAGAGTAATTATTAATTTCAAAAATAGGACTTCAAGTTTTCAGTAGCATGACATTAAAATTAATAAAAAAAAATAATATATTCATTAAAAGTTTAATTAATATATTGCTTTTATTAGAGCTTGAAATTATGGGTCATTGGTCCTCCGTGATCCTTGAAAACACTGTTTAGACAAACGAAATTAGAGATTTAAATTAATTAATTTAAAATTATAAAATTCTGAATTAAATAACACTCAAAATAAATAAGATTCTTTAATACTAATAATTAATAATTAATTCTGGAATACACACAAATCTACTGTGTGTGGCATGTAACAGGCACAAGAAAGGGTTCCATGTGTAGTCCAAGTCTTATTCACTAAGTTTTTTATTTCTAGAAGTTTTTAATTTTGATAAATATGATTTATTTAAAATTAGAAATTAGAATTATATGGAAAGAATTTAGTTTAGGTAACAAGCAACATTTTTCTCCTTCCTTTATGCTAATTGGTGCCACAAATATAGATATTGTATCTGTGTGTAGCGTATAGCATATGATAAGAAAGAGAAAGTTATCTTTTTTATTCTTAATTAAATATATGATATTTAATTTAAAATAAAAGAAGCTTATATAATTAAATGGGCCTCTCATTTTTTATAAACAGAGGCCTCTTTTATTCATTTTAAATATAATTGAGAGTTTTTGTTACATTGTAAAATTTCTGCCAGTTTTCCCTAGTAGTCAGGCCTGTAGAAAAGAGAGAAAAAGAGAAGACATGTTCTTCCGTTTTCAGTCGTACTCAAATCATGTGTTGAGAATAGGAGACTAAAAGTTAGTTAAGTGATCATTAGAAACTCTAATTTCCTTCTATTTTTTGGCGCCAAAGACTAGGTGAGGAAAATGGTGGTTTCATATAGAAAACAATTCCTATAGACGATTTTCGATCTTATCGCTTCAATCGGATAATCATAAATTGTATATATCTGTATATATATTGTGTATTGAATTTATATATTCTATAGCTTTGTTTTATAAATGTTTTATGCAAAATTTTGTTGGACAAGTTATGTGATTTTATCACATTTCTACATGTTTACTACTATATTAAACGCTTTTAACCACGCCTTTTCTATGTCGGTCAATGCATTTGACTGACATAGAAAAGTTTTCACGTCTGTTGACTATTAGCCGACGTAATATGTCTTAGAATTAGCTATATGACCATTTAAGTGTAGTCATAGATATTCTTCAACCTTCCCCATTTGTAAACCGAGTTCATAACCCTAATCTAGCCTACATGCTAAAAGTTTAATTTCACTCCAAACATACGCCTATTTGACTTTTTTGCTTCTTCTACCCCTCTGCCACCATCTGCCATAATCGCTATCGAGAATCCATATTTTTTATATTCTCTTGTTTATGAGTTGTTTTCCTTCTCCAATTCTGGCTCGAGGAATTTAAAACTGTAAATTGAAGTGCAATGTAACACCCAAAAATTTATTAAGTATGATTAGCATGTAAAATGGTAAATTAGTGTGCCTTATTGTAATTTAAACTTAATTTAATTATTTTGTGATTTTTTCTAATTAATTTCATTTTTAACTATTTCTAATAGTTATTTTAAAACTTTAGAATAGAACAAATTGTCAAATTCTAGACAAGTCCCTTCTTGACAAACTTGGAAAACAACTCACCAATACCATGTGCTGAAACATAGTTTTCATACTGAAAACTCCTCAGCCTTCTCTCTATTTATTTTTCTTACTTTCTCTTTCCCTCTCATCCTCTCATTTTCACACTCTCTCTCTTGCTCTCCCTTTCTCTCTTATGGCTCTCTCTTCTCCCTCTTCTTCTCTGAATTTTTTGTTGATTTTGGGGCAAGAGATCGAAGCTTAAGCCTCCAAGAATCCTTACAAAATATCCATTGAGGTTTCTTTACTCTTCCTCTCTTTTGAAATTTCAAGTTTTAAAGTTTAGTTTCAAAATTTTCAATCTTTCTTGAATAATATAATCTGAGCTCCCTTTAGCTTAGATAATGCTTAATCTAAGGTTGTAGAACGTGTTTCATTATGAAATTAAACTAAAATTGGATTACCTATGTTTTTACATTTTCTTTGAATTTCAAATAAACATGAAAATTGTGTTTAAATTTGGGGATTTTGTTCCCAATAGGTTTAGGATTGTTTCCCTATGTTTTCTGCATGATTTCTAGGTTGAAATTGGCCAAAAACAGGCTGAATCGAACTTGGAAAGCTCGGGGAGGCTGAGGCTCAAAATTTAGAATTTTTTAGATTTTGATAGTTCGACAGGCCGATCATGAACATCAGTAGGCCGAGATTCATGAGTCTAATAGACAGAACTCATACGTTTGGTAGGCCGAACCGATGTAGTTCGGCAGGCCGAATTTAGATGGTCGGTAGGCCAAACTGTAAAATTTCGACAGGTTGGACCAGGGTGTTTGGTAGGCCAACCAAACCACATGAAAATGATTGTTTTCTATCGATTTTCAATGTTTAAATCATAAATAGAGATTTCCAACTTGTAGTATGATTTGTTAGACTTTAAAGGTACACTAAGACACTATGAGATAATATAGTATTGTAGAATATTCTAAGTTAGATATCGATGAAATTACTTCATATATAAGCTTGTTCGTGGTTCTAAGGAGCTGACATATAGCAGGTTGAGTCCAAGGTGTTTATGCTCTCGTATGGGATAACGAGATAGGACTTTAGACCCTCTTTCTTCGACAGCCATGATTTTAAAAGGGTTTTGGCCACAAAGTGTTATCCATTGTTTTGATGTATTTATTTGGTTAATTTTTAGTAATTGATGAATGATGAAAATGATCATAATGAGCCGAGTAATGAATGTAAATGAGAATACTCGATAAGATGAGACTTAAATAATGATATAATACTGGACATGTCATAAACACTGGTCGGAATGATATATTAGGGCATGATGCCACACTTAGAGATAGGGTCATTGTAACGCCCCAAAGTTAATTAAATAGTATTAAGAGTGTTAAATGGTGAATTAGTGTGCCATGATGAGTGTTTTGAACTTAATTTGACTATTTTGTGAAAATTAAGAAACTTTGTGTGAATTTACTTTTATAGTGATTTTTAATTGTTCTAAGTTGTTTTTTATTGTTAATTTAAGTTTTAATAAAACAATTTGATTTGCAAACAGTGTGTGGTTGCACACAGTTTTATACAACTGCTTTTCTCTCTTTTCTTCTATTTATTTCACTTTCCCTCTCTCTCTCCTCATTTTCTCCCGTGCACTCTCTCTCTCCTCTTCCTCTCGTCTCTCTCGGGTTCTCTCGTTCTCTCTCTCAATCTCTCAAAATTTTTTTTGAAACAAATC
>CAMOHE010052915.1:0-40056 GCA_946598075.1 Artocarpus hirsutus | reverse complement strand
CCCCCCCCCCCCCGACCCTCCCTTCCCCTCAACCCCCCTTTCCTTCCCCTACCCCACCTCCTCCCCTTCCCCTTCCCCCTTGCCCTAACCGACACCCCCTCCCCCCCACCCCACCTATCGCCCCTCTTCCTTCCCCTACCCCTCCTCCCTTATTTCTCCTCCCCCTTCCTTTCTTGCCCCTCATTTCGGCCCCACCCGCCACCCCCACCCCCTTCCTTCCCCCGCCCCCCTATACCTCTTCCCCCTCCCCCCTGTCCCCCCACCCCACCCATCCCCCTCTGCCCCTTTTCCTCCCCCTGCCCCCACCCCCCCTTCCTTCCCCTTCCCCTTCCCGTTCCCCCCCACTTATTATTATATGTGATTTTATAATATAAGATCTTTTAATATCTGAATTTATAATATGTGATTTCTTAATATGTTAATTTACAATATGTGATTTTTTAATATGTGAATTTATAATATGTGATTTTTTAATATGTGAATTCATAATGTGTGATTTTTAAAATTTATAATATGTGATTTTTAATATGTGAATTTATAATTTGTGATTTTTTAATATGTGAATTTATAATATGTGATTTATAATATGTGAATTTTTAATATGTGATTTTTTAATATATGAATTTATAATATGTGATTTTTTAACATGTGAATTAGAATGGATCATTATTGATCAGAATTGATTATTTGTTTATACTTTTTTGAACAAAATTGTAATTTAATATTAGTATGTGTGTGTTATTTTTTGCTTACTTTGAATAAGTAAATGTCCTGAGAGATTGATAATGACCACTATAAAGAGGAGTATGAAGAGTGCACTACATCTTCCTCTCCATATAGCAAGGGAAAAAAAGGTAATAAGCCAAGTAGGCGTATCAAATTCGATCCAAAGTAGATTTTGAGCAAAGAGCTACTTTGATTAAAAAAAAAGTTCATCAGATGAAGAAGAAAGGCTTAAGAATAAAAGTGACGTTTGATTCAAAAGGCTAACCGGAAGGCGCACCCAGCCATGAATTAAGCAGTTGAATTAGAGTCCTTTGTCGTGAACATGTTCCTTTATGGATTAAAGATTGGAGGTCTAAGGATTTGGATCAAATAAAAGATATGATTTAGAGAGAAATTTACGAAGCTTTCACAGTCAAGTATTGGTATAGGAAAAAGGCTTTGAAGGTTTGTGGTGAATTACTAAAAGGGTTTAGATCTGACCTCTATGTTACCTTTGTACAGCCATACCTTTCCATTCTAGAGGAGGATGAAAATGTATATAAGAGGCCTCCTATAGTAGTACACTACTACCACTCTGTAAACGATGATGACTGGGAAGCTTTTGTGAGGTATCGATGTTCCATCAAATTCTAACTGCTATCATCAATCGTAAGAAAAATAAGAGCAGAAAATAAATACTGCTCTATAGATGGCCGAGTTAGATATAGGAAGCTTGAGCAATTATTGGTACGTTAATATTTTACTTGTATTACATATATCAATTATTCAATCATTAATATATTACAAACATAACGTAATATAGTTAGCTAAGATGGGCGTGCTACCAACATGGGAGGAGTTGTGGATAAAATCATGTTAACGTCCTGATGGACAATTTAAAAATCCAAGAGTAGCAAAAATAGGGAACTTGATTGTAAGTTTATTAAACACAAACTATTAATTTGTAATTTAATAACTATTGAAGGATCTTAAGAATAACATAGTTTTGTTGTTGTTTTATAGGATGAGTACATGATGCAACAAAGTCAAGGGAACTTTCAATCCATCGATAACGATGACATATTGAGAGGGCACTAGGGAAACCGAAACATTTAGGACATGTTCATGGTCAATTGAAGTATGTGAAGCAGTCTCAATATTTCAAACTTTAATCAAGTTTGAAATTGAATTCCCAAATGTCAAAGATGTAGATGGAAAAACTACGAGGTCTTGTGACCGAGCTCATTTCCTAAGGACGTGTCAAATTGATGGATGATAGCATCTCACAACGCAACAGCTTGAAGGCTAATTGTAACCCTCCTGAGAATGTAGTAGAAGCTCTACAAGCTTCAAAAGTCCAATTGTCATCTCATCATCCAGAGCCTGAACAGGGTAAAAAATGTAGGCTTATTGTTGAGGATATAATTAATGGTAGGTGTACACTTGTTGCACTTGGGAATTGTTGTTGTTTTATAGGATGAGTACACGATGTAACAAAGTCAAGGGAACTTTCAATCCATCAATAGCAATGACATATTGAGAGGGCACTGGGGAAACTGAAACATTCAGGACGTGTTCATGGTCAATTGAAGTATGTGAAGTAGTCTCAACATTTTGACCTTTAATCAAGTTTGAAATTGAATTCCCAAATGTCAAAGACGTAGATGGAAATTGCAAAACTACGAGGTCTTGTGACCGAGCTCATTTCCTAAGGACGTGTCAAGTCGATGGATGATAGCATCTCACAACGCAACAGCTTCAAGGCTAGTTGTAACCCTCCCGACAATGTAGTAGAAGCTCTACAAGCTCCAAAAGTTCAATTGTCATCTCATCATCCAGAGTCTGAACAGGGTCAAAAATGTAGGCTCATTGTTGAGGATAGAATTAATGGTAGGTGTACACTTGTTGCGCTTGGGAAGGCATGGATAGAAAGTCTTCCAACTACTATAGTTCATGGAAGACCATTAGGGGAAGAAAACATGCGCATTAGTATCACTACCATCAGAGTTAGAACAACTGAGGCTTCTATTCCAACATTTGAACCAACAACTATGGATGAACCATCAGAAGCTTTGTCGCATGGACAAAGAAGTTAATTGAAGTCATTGCAATAACGAAGGTGGGTCAAGCACCTAGCCACGTTCTACAAGATCTAATCATAAAGAAACGCCAAAAAATGAAAAGCTATACAAAAGCAAGACAATCCCAACCTGCAATAGAACAAGAACAAGAATAACCCATTGTCACTGACCCATTACTTGCATTTAACTTTGCTTCAATACCTCAAGAATTTATGTAGTTGATTTTATATGCACATTCTTTTATGTGTGATGGGTATGTCACAGGCAATGAATTGGCTATCTATATGGGGTATGAACATGTTTAGTACTTCATCAACTTTGATCAAATAGGGGCGAACTATATCATGGTTTACCTCAGGTAATAACTTTATCCTTAATTCGTAAATTTTAAAATGTAGGTAGAGTTGTAAAGTGCTTTCAAATAATTGACTGTATTATTTTTTATTATAGTTTTTTGGCAAAATATTGTGAACTTCAAGGCAAGGCACACAATTTCAGCCTCATATCTCCAGCGATTGTTTCAAGTGCTGCAAGAGACCTATAGAGTCATTGAAGAGAGCGCGCCACGTCACTCCTCCACCTATTAGCTCAAGCACTGAGGGGGAAATTATTTTTCATGCCATACAATGTTGGAGAACATTTGATGTTGGCACTTATTTCACCATGGGAAGACCAAATATATTGGTTTGATCCTCTTAGACACCCACCATGTAATGATTTCATATTAGTCATGAGATTGTAAGTATTAATGTTCTCTTACAAAATTAACTATTTTGAGTTTTACATAATTATATTGTCTATTAATTCATTTAATCATTACACATTGTTAGGGCGCTTAATAATTGGAAGCTTCAAGAGGGAAGCGGTGTCACAAACCAACCGAACGAAATGCTACATTCTAGACGTAAGTCTCCAAGACAACAAGGAAATATAGAATGTGGTTTTTTTATTCTATGTTTCATGCGAGATATAATTAATAATGGTATACAAGCCTTAGGAAAAAAAGACTTTTATATACATATGAATATAAATGAAATTTGATTAGAGTGGGTATAATTTGTGAAGAGGTATGTCATGTTTAGATAGAGATAGTAAATAAACGATTGCTCAAAATAGCTCAAATGTAAATGATCTTGTAAATACATTGTAATTTCAATATATATCAATTTTTGTATACAATTAGGGCCTTGTTGTAATGATAACACATGGGACTAGCCATCCCATGGGAAATCACAAATTTTGGCAATTTTTTTTGTGCAATATCAATTTTCTATGACGGTTTTAGCAAATAACAGTCATTGAAGTGTTTTACATGGACCATTATTCCATGATGGTTTTCTTAAAACCCGTTGTGCAATGTGAAGTTTTGACAACTATTTTTAAGAAGACCACCGTGGGAACTTATTCTTTCACAATGGTTTTTGAAGAAAACCATTGCGAAAGAGCCTCTCTTGCACCCCTAAATTGGCATCTATTCTAAGTTCCACGACAGTAAAAACTGTCGTGAAAACTTGACTTTTGTACCATGACTAAAGTTTTCATGATGGTCTTTTAACCATCATGAAACTTTTCCACGATGGTTTAAAACCATTGTGGAATTCCTAGTCTATAGTAGTGACCCCTAAACTTAAACATTTGTGCCTCAAGCAAAACAAAACAAACGCAATTAAAACTAAACCAACAATAAAAACAAAAGAAAACCAAGTGTGAGTTTTGTATCCATGTGAGAATTAGACAAACATAAATCCCAAAGCTGCAAAATGCTTCAAAGCTCAAAGAAAATGCAAACATAAAGAATATCTAGAATTTCAACAACAAACACCAATTTTACTTCATTCAATACTCTCAAGTGTAAGTGTGTGCTAAAGCACTCTCACTTTCACTTTACAAATTGGTGGATAAGCTTATGCGACTAGACGGACAATGAGAAATCTCTAGATTATGAAATTTGGAACTACCATAAGCCCATTGTTCATGTTGCTCTTCACTAATATATGTTGGCATGCCATTGAAGATTAAGGACTTTCCTGACTTGTAATATAAGGCTAGGGCAATGGATAGACAAGAAAGGAAAATTTTCTACTCGGAACATCCTAGATATGTAATGCACCTTATGGACCTCACATGAATGCATAAAAACTCACATACCGCTTCCCAACTTGATTGTTCCTCTACTTATAAACATTCCCATAAAACATCACTCACAAATGTCTAAGAAATTTACAAGAATTTATTCTCTATGTATTTTTCCATCATTTTTTCTATTTTTTCCTTTTCTCCTTTTTTTTCTATTTTTTCCTTTTCTCTTTTTTTTTTTTTTTGAATTGAAATGAAGCTCCACAAAACTTATTTAACTTTATACATTTTGATAACGGGGATAGAGACACAAGTAAACTAAGAAGAACAAACTAAGCAAAACAATTGAAAAGTAATGCAAAACATAAATGATCAGTCATTTTATGAATACAACCAAATCACAACACCTTCAACACTTGCTTTCAACCATCAATCTTCAAATTCAAGCAATGATGCAAAATATGCCTAATAGTGATAGGTTAAGTGAAAGAGAATTCATGAAACAGCTCGGTTAAGCTCATATAGGTGATGAACAAATTAGGTCAAAAAGGCTCAACGGGGGAAACTAGCAGTGAAGTTTACATAGGTTGGCTTCAAAGGCTCAAACGGTCCAAAAAATACCTCAATAATCTCACTAATGATACCTAACCTAGGATTTCACCTCGAGTCTCAGTAAAATGAGTTCTAGAGTTCATGAGAAGTAAAAAACAATTTAATGAATGCAAGTTTGTTAAAAAGTTCAAATCTAAAGTTCAAAATTTCAATTAAAAATTTAAAATCACGAGCGATTGTGATTCATGGTGCTCAAGTATAGAGTCAAAAATAAAGATCATCGATGCAAATTAAGCACATAAAAATCTCAATAAGTTGCATTTCAAAAGACTTAAAAGAACAAATTATGGTTAACATCACAATCCACATCTAGTTATCCAATTTCATAAAACTCATACTTTATTCAACCAAGTAACAAAAACATAAGTAAAGTAATTAAACAACCTAAATAAACTAAGCAAGAACTATTAAACTAGAGTTGTGGAAGGAAAATCATGATAATCAACTAAAAAAATTTGAGGCCAAAACCCCAAAAGTGATCAACAAAGTGCTCCCTTCCCCACACTTAGACTAAACATTGTCCTTAATATTTATAACAATCCAAGAACAAGGGTCAAGAACATATACCTTGGGGGTTTGTAGCCCAACTTTAGAGTTCTGTCCATCTTCAAGAATCATTTTCTACCAAAACTTAAGTTCTAAAGCTCTTTATTATTTCAACACCTAACAAAACAAACAAAGTTCCAACATTAATGCAAAACTTTGAAATAACTAAAATACAAACACAAACAAACTAAAATCAAAATAAAAAGAGAGAAAAAATAGAAAGCTTGGGTTGCCTTCTAAGAGTGCTTGGTTCAATGTCTCTGGCTAGACTCAAAGAAGTACTCATCAAAGAGCGGCTTCCTTCTATAGTAGGTATCATAGAACACTACAAATCAGTCTTGGTCACGGACGCCCTCAATCTTGGTGTGATTCAGATTTCAGCTCATTATCTCAACAAAATTCAAATTTGAAGATAGGCGTGGTGGGGATGAAAGAATCTTGCTAGTGGTGATGGAGGAGGTGTTGGCCAAAAAGGATCTTCATAAATGTAATCTTTGATGGGCATGATTGGCTCAACAATTTCGACACCTGAGGCTTATTCTTCTTGTAGTTCCTCTTAAAGGTCAAAATCTTAGGTCTCAATGTCACTTAAAGGTTCTTGTTGAAGAATCTCTAAGTCTTCCTTACTCGGTACAAACTTTATATATAATTTCAATTCAAAGTTGATAAGCTCACTATCTTCTTGAAACTCAACAAATGTATTGGTCAATTGCCCCAGTTGTTCTTAGAAACTATGAAGCTGAGAAGATTGGGCAATTGACAATTGGTTGGCATTGCTCCTTAAGTGATTGATCGCTATTGTCAATTGAGTCAATGCTCCTTCCAATGCCGAAATCATCATTTGAGATAAGGTTTTAACTAGCGGCTCCATCAAGTTGGAATTGCTCTCCTAACCATAGTTGCTTATTGAACAATTCATTGCCTCGAAGTCATACTCCTTCATCTCTTCCAACAACTGATAGATTTCATCGGCGGATAGGTGATAGAAATAAGTAGTACCACTTCCCATTTCTATCCAACTTTGTGTCATGCTACTCAACCTATTGAGGAAGACTTGAATTTGAAACTCATTAGAAAAGTCATTATTTAAGAAGCTAATGAGCAAGTCCTTGTATCATCACCGCATTGTAAAAAGGCTCTAAATCTTATTGGGCAAATCTCAACAAGAAGCACTTTAGCTTCTTCAGATTCCTCTTTTTTTTCTTCTTATCCTTGCCTTTTACCAAAGTAGTAGACTTTCCATTCTTAGTCTTTTGCTTCTTTCAATTCCTAGACTTAGAATTGGAACAAATGCAACCGCCAAGTTCACCTCCCCACTAGTTGGAGCTTCTACGATCAAATTTTCAAACTCCTGTAACTGCTTCTGTATCTCAGTTAAGGTGACATCTTGTCTATTGCTTAAATTATATGAAGCACTAAACAGAATGAACTCCTAAGAAAAGTCTCAAAGACCATAGTCATCTATGATTGAGCATCAATGTTGGTTCTATGGGTTTGAACCTCAACGAGGTTACCTATGACTAACATCATATGCTCCTCCACAGGCGTTCCCACTCTTTGTTTATAGTTAAGAAGCTTTTGAAGGTCTTGTTGCCATTTTGTCAAGGATTAGCCTCCAAACTTGTCTTCAAGATTATCCAAGATATGCCAAACAGTCGCATAATCTTCATGTTGAGCTTATAGCACACTATTCATGCTAGCCATGATGTAACAGTGGACCTTATCATCAGCACCCTCCAACGATCATACACTTGGATTTGTTCATTAGTGAATTTGCTGGTAGGCACAAGAGGACAGAGTATAGTTAGCACAAATTTCAGTTTCTCAAAGGAAAAGACAATATTCAGGTTCTTTTTCCAATCATTATAGTTCTTGCCAATTGATATGTTTTTGTTGAGTATCAAAGATAAAGCGTTTTTAGACATTTTGATCTGTAATAAATAATCATAGATCAAACATAAGCAAACATTCAATAACAATTTAATAAGATAATACAAACATGTAAGCATACAATGTGTTTATGTGTCAAAACCTTGAAAAAGCACAACCTTACAACAAAAATCCGTAACTCAAAACTCAAAAAGCTATCCAGGGGAGACTTGCCAAATTCAATTAGGAATACGAATCCCCTCCGATTAGTCTATACTATCCAAGACCCATTTGATCTAGCATATACTAATAATTGTTTTCTTTGGCCATCAATTTTATTAACAGAGCTTTTAGGGGAGGTTAATAATAAAATTAATCTCGAGTGTATAACCATCATTTCAACTATTTTCTCTATAATTTATAATCGACACTTAGAGGTGAACAATGATAAATCACGCTAAAGCAAAATTATCCTTTTAGAGATCCAAACCAATACAAGATGCAATCCTTTTCTAGGGGTCGGAACAATCATATGTTACCTATGGACCAACAATGAAGGCCTTAGGTCCTTTCTTCGAAAAACCTTCTCCTAGTCAACATTTTCAAAATCAAGGTTTTATGTTAACATGCATAAATAATTATGAATGAGTTGCATTCCCTATTCTACATAGCATGTTATGAACATACGTAGCAAAATTTATTATAATGCAGAGAAGCAACGTAACTGACAAAGTTACAAGCAATATAATACCATCATAAAGAAAAGAAAATAAAGATTACAAAGATCAATTGAAACATATAACAATTCTTTAACTTGTATCTTCTCGTTGTTTTCTTTTCATGGGGCATCTGTCTTTAATTTTTTTAATCTCATGTAAATTAAAAATTTATTTTTCTAGTTATTATAAAATTTTACGTTTCTCATAATTGTCTTAAAAAACAAAAATAAAAACTACACTAAAAAAATGCACTATTTGTAAAAAATGGTTTTGCTCGTAGTTGGCCTACTCATCTATGACCATCGTTCTGTTAGTCTACAACCATTGGCCTGTTGGTATAGGGCAACCGGCCTACCGACCGATGTTGAACTAGTGTTTTTTAAACTTTTACAAAAATAATTTTTATGCAGATTTTAATTTATTTTTTAAAAATTCAAAAACATAAAAATTTATAAACCCAGGAAAAACATAGAACTATAATTAGCTCCTTCTTCTAGATCCATTTTCACTTTGAATAATTATTTTAATACTAATTTTACAAACGATAATTAAAATAATACATCTTAGATGGTGATAATAAATGGCCATCTAATTATATGTAAATCCTAGATACACATTTTAATATGTAAGGAACCATTAGAGGTGAAATTAATTAATTAATATAATAATTAAAATAGAAATTTACTTAATAATAATTAATTAATAAACATCCAATATATAATCTCATGACAATATTTAATTACATATAAAAACCTTAGAGTGCTAACTTTCTAAAAAAATATAATTCAAGCATAGGAGAGATTAAGATCACATAATCTACATACATAACATGATCACAAACCCATGAAATCAATGTAAAATCGTGGCTTTCATACCAATTTTTGGAAAACAATAGGCAATAGAATTTCAAAGATTTTTAAATCAAAGTCTTTTCCAAATAACAAGTTTGACATACTAAGTACATAAATTAATAAAAAAACTTACATACTTCTTTAGTAGACCGAAGACTGTAGAAACTGTGACTAAAGAAGAATGTTCTAGAAGAGCTTTAACTAACTAGTCTTCCTTGTTATTCTCTTTCCACGATCAGGATATAGATGGTCATACTTCGTATAGCTTTTCCTTCGGTGACTCTCTTTATAACCACTTGAGAAAACCAAGAGTTAAGGTTCTAGATGTTGAACAATAGCTCTTTAGAAGTTTCAAAGTTTCTCTCACTAGAATACTCTCTAAACTTCTCAAATGATATGAGGAATAATGAAAAATAATTCCCTTTATATAGTGGTCGAATTTCTTGAATAATAGCTCTATAGGAGTTTCAGAATTTCTCTCACTAGAATACTTTCTCTTTACTTCTCAAATGATCTGAGGAATAATGAAAAATAATTCCCTTTATATAGTGGTCAAATTTGGGGTTAATCCTTATTTGATCAACTTTTGAACAAAAATGCGTTAAAAATGCATAACAAGATTATGGCACATTTGGCCTACTGAACTGGTGGCACCAGCTTGTCGAACTCGGCAACCAGCCTATCGATCGAGCGATAATATGAAACTCTCAAAATATCTTATTTCACACAAAAATCTTAGATAGAACCTTAGTTTTAATTCAAATAACCCAACAAAAATTTATCAGATAAAAATAGTCATGTATAGATAATCCCATATCAAATAAAATATAAATCAAATAATTCAACATGCTTAAGTTGAATTAATTCATAAATTTCGTTCAACCAATAAACCAACATGAATTATTAAATCCAATATATCAAATTTCAGCCAATCTAATGATTAAATAAGTCACCAATATGTAGGAAAAACATAACGTATTGTTATAGAAATTATTATAAGCTAGCAAAGGGTATCTAATGGACATATACAAATCAACCTCCTATAATTATAAAATAACATGTCCTAGAGACATACATTTTATAATTATCAACTCTGACGCTATTATACTAAAAGCTTAGGGCTACACTCTTAAATTATATAAAATTATAAAGCTCTAATATGCTAATCGTCTATGACATATCATAATGTGAAACATTCCTATAGGATATTCATAATCGGCTTTAGGATAAATTCTGATTTACCTTCTCGATTATTTTTATCTTATCTTCCATTATCTCACATTGAAAAACTTACTATTCATAAATGGGTACCATTCAGTTACACTTATGTATCTAAATGGTTGAGCGCTCTAGTTTTTCAAATACAGGATTGTGCCTATAAGAGAATATCATTAATTTTGCAAAAGAGCTATAAATTCCATATGTATGAATAACGAGTCTACGTCAATCAAAAGTCATGTCTCCAACATACCGGTATGTGTACCATCATCAAATCAGGACATCATGCTTTGATACATCGAAAAACATGTTAAGAATACAGGCCTATCACTTTATTTTAGGATTAAGACACAACATATATGCTTGTATAAAGTGAATTGATTTAAACAAATAGAATTATTAATCAAATTAATTCAACTTTTTGTCCAGAGTAAATATATCATCATCTATGATAATATACCAATATTTTTACTCATGGAATCCCACTCCAATGACCAAGACAAGTCATCTTCTATTAGGGATATAGACAACATAACAATCTTAGTATGAATAAAGTGCCCAACAGTATTTCCTCGATTGCAGACCTTATCATTTAGACTGTTATCTGTAAGACTCATGTCTTTCGTATAATCTGTCCATCATATACATGATCTTAAACGTTTAGACTGACAGTCTCAAACTTTTGTCTGCTTATCATATATTCAACATAAATGAACATAAAGAAGACAACATTTAATATATGACTAATAAATAAACTCTACTGATTAAATGTCTTCAAAAAGTTATTATATCATTTAATCCTTAGGGCACCTAGTTTAACATAAAGTATGGCACAAAAACTCAAAACATAGAGGTTTTTGTGTCACATTAATCAAGATGCCGGTTTCTTAGAAACCATTGTCTAATTGCCTTCGTCTAATGCCCAATTTGTTGTAGTGTCCTCATGATGTTTAAGATGGGGATTACTTATAGAGGTTTGGACATCGTGGGATGATGGGTATGGAGAAGCTTTGTAAAGTTTGGAATTGTTGAGACCAAAAAAAAGTGCATACATAGAGTAAAATGAAAAGATTGATGAATACAAGGTTGAGCTAGTGCCTTGTTGATGCATGCGAGGTCATTTTACATGAGACTATGAGCTTGCACTTGGTCATGAGCTGACATAAGGGTGCTCACATATGGCCATGCACTCATGTGGTGTGAGCTTAGCTCATAGGTTCTACATGTTCTTCATAAGGTGTCCTTCTAGTTTTAAGCTCCAAAGTTATGCTAAAAGCTTATTAAAGATTGGTTAAGGAATTAAAATGTACTCTTGAACTAACGACTGTCTCCTATTGTTGGTTATTAAATGCTCCTGAACTTATTGGTATATATATTGGTAGAACAAGAAATGGAGGCAAGTAAATAACTAGAAACAAAGATGGTAATACTTTTGTTAAAAGTTTTATTTGCTCTTACTACAAAGTTTTCTAACGAGCTTAATGGCAAATTACTCCTAAAATAGAACAAAACCTTGCACATAATATCTAACAATAATATTTGGTTCCAAAATAATGAATAAAATTTGTAATTTTTCTAGAAAATAAATAAAAGACAGGGGTACTATTTCATGAATGGATACAACTGATTTAAACTATGCCTTTTACATAAAGGTATCTCTTCATTTGTAAAGGCATCTTTTCATGTAACATCACATCTATTAAAACGGATATGTCCATTAGCTAGATATTCAGGTATGTACGAAAGCATACAACCAAGAAGCACATCACTTCAAAACAACTCAAAAGACGTATTCCTTCAAAAACATCAAATTGGGGCTGGTGCTACTACTCGAAATGCACCGAGACTTGGCGATATGGTTCCAATGTTCTACCAACCCGTATGGCAGCACCATCTCTCTACCGAACCACGCGGGAATGCTAATTAATTGGCGTTGGGGCACTAGTACTCTTCCTTCAAAAATGCTAAGAATTTCCCAACGCTACGGCCTTAGCGGAGCTAAGAGCCAATTTTAAACATACCGAAAATATGTATTTTTGTATCTAAATGTGTGTCTTTAATCTTTAACACTTGAGAGACATATTACAATTTTTCTTACAAAATTGACAGAAACTTATATTCTAGAGCTCTTAGTTTCAAGGTTGTCAATATGCAACGTTGACCTTAACTATTGTAGATCAAGGAAAAACATTTATAAAACCTAATGGAAGTATTGTATACTATCAATGGTACTAAAATTATCCCATGTCTTAATATTTGTAAGCAACATATAAAAAATAAAAAAATAAAAAATAAAAAGTTTTATATTGCCTAAAGACAAAGTAAGCTTTTTTATTACAACTATCGAGTATGACCACTTTTTTGTTTCTCTTTGATTCACACCATTTTCCTAATAGAAGGGTTAAAATACTTTTTGTAACATATGTTTATCTAATTCTAATAAAAAATACTTATGACTAATTATGTATTTATATTTTTTAAAAGTGATATGCTTTAAACTTTCTTACGAAAAAAAATAAAATTGAAAAACAATGAGACAAAACTGATGTTTCTCAAATTGACCTGAGATAGAGATATGCAAGTGCAATAAATTGGCGGCAGAAGCCCACAATTGAGACTAGATTCTCCGCGGTATTATCCCAAGCAGATCGTTGTCCATAGAGAACTCTTGAACACATATATGGTTCTCTCACTCTAATCCATGCTTGTTGCCCATATTCTTCTTGCTTTCATCCAATTCTTCATATCCATTTTTGTAATTCGGATTGGCCCACAAATCTAACTCAATTGTCACAAACTCAATCTTTATATGTGCTTTACTTCTTTAAGTTCTAAACTAGCTACAGTCTACAATTTGTCTCATAGCGCTTTATCAGTAGGGAAAAAAGAAATGTTTATAGAAAATCAAATAGTTGGTCAGGCATAAACATGACAAAAAATTGTTTGATATTTTCGATTTCTATTGAAAATTTGAAAATTCAAGAAGTCCAATTATCTTTAATGGTTGGTGAGTGGAAAAGCACGTGTTTTGTGTGTGAGTATTAAGCATGTTAACAAAAAAGTAAAAAAAAAGGGCGTTTCAAAAGGAAAAAGGAAAGAACAAGACATTTTGGAGGCATACAAGCCAAAAAAAAAAAAAAAGTTTCAAAAAGCCTAAAAAAAGGTTTCATTTAAACAAAATGTTTTGTAAAAAAAATGACGAAACGTTTCAAGTTTCAAGTGAGCACCACACGAAACTCACTTTGTCTTTATATTTATATTAAATGGCGGCAGAGCCAAAATTTTTTGTCAATGTGGCACTATGCAAAAGAGCACAGGTAGATTTTATTGCTTACATGTACAATTACATGTTTTGATTATTAAATGGAGCACAATGATATATTTTGAAATTTTAGTGGGCCACAACTATATATATATATTTTTTTGCAAAACAAGAACATAATTAAAATTTTTTTGAAAAATTATAAAATAAAAAATTAAACTTCAAAAGTTGAGTTCGAGTGTGTGCCCCACTCAACAACAATATGCAACTCTGCCATATATGCTAAAGATAGTTAGACTTTGGAAGGAATCTCATTAAAAAATGAGTAAATATGGATAATTGTGAGGTTGTTATAATGTTTTTCTGTGAAAAGAATTTGAAGAAAATATTGATGAAAAGTGGAAAAATTTCATAAAAGCTCCCGATTCTTTAATAGAATAATGCATTCATAGTTTATTTGGGCACGTAGTTGTATATTTATATATTTTACTTCTTCAGTTTCTTTTAGTAATTAAAAATTGTTGTTATTATTATTGTTGATGCTTACCAACAGGTGGTTGCTAATCAAAACCATGTGCGGCTGCACACAGTGCTCAGATGACTTTTCCTTACTTATCTCAGCCTGCTCAGATGACCTGCAACAAGAAGAGGGACCCTACGGAGGTAAATGGGAACACTAGTGTGATGCAGGTCAAGGGCTCTTCGACGCTCAAGGCAGGTCTTGCTTGGCAGAGTATAGGAGCTAGGTAGTTAGGAGGGGGCACGTTGGCCTCTAGCTACAATAAATGCACTCTGTTTATAGGCCACCATTTGAACTAGGTGTTAGGTGGGCTTGACCCACGACCAGTGTGTCACATCAAGGTCTATCAGAGGGTAAGTGACATGCTTCGTGGCCTTCGTCGAAAGATTGATCTCCATCTAACGGCAGATATGAAGCCATATGTTGGCCTCCTATGGCAAGTGGTTGTCTAATTATAGGCTCTAACAATCCAACCTGAGCACATGTTCTTCCCGAGGAGGCGATGACTTATGTCGTAGCCAGCAAGGGCCTTGTCAAGCAACTTAGGAGGAAGTGCTGAGGTCAAGAAGTTGTGGATTTCCTTCCTGATGACTATTGCCAAGTATAGTCATTGATCTATTAAGGAGGTGTTCCTTAGAGACAACGCCAAGCACACACCCAACAGTAGCCCCTCCATGCAGCTCGTTGATGCCTGGCTAGATTGATCGAGAGGATAAAGTTGGCTTGAGCTAGCCTTCCGACTCTGCCTCGGGGCGGTGGAAGTAGAAGAGTCATGCAATCAAGCTTGGTGGGACATGTGTTATCACGCGATTGGATGTCTCCCTGATGGGGGTAATCATCATGTCTCTTCGATTTCTATGTCCAAGTTTCACGCCTAAGTTTCGGATATAAATAGGAGCTAATTCCCCATTGCGTCAGTGTGTGAGCACGTCTAGACTTTGGAACCTTTGAGTTTTGGCTACCGAGCAGTACATTGTAACCCAAGAACTTAATACCTTGTCCCGATTAACTTCAAACTATGCAAGTAATTATCTCAAAGTGAACATTTAAAAATGAGTGATCTGAATGCCCAAAATGACATAGCTATTTGCTGGTCAGATAATAGCACCGAGACCAACCAATCGATGACCAAAGAGGTCAACATTGAAGGGGTTTCACCCAACTAGGATGGTGCGGCCTGGCTGGCTGAGATCCTTAACTTTAGTGTTAGGGTAGTACCAGAACAAGAGTTCTTGAATGTGATCAATGGAAGGTGCCTGGTCATGCCATGCAAGATGAGGATCCATACATCAGGGTAGCCACCGTAGGCACGTCTCAGGTTATGGCTTAGGAGCACACCAGCATGGTGGTAGTCGTCGACGTGCTGAGCACCTCAAGTTGGAGTGCCAGGGCTCCCATTCCTACTACAGGAGAACTGACCGTCGACACCTCGGTCAAGGTGGACCGGCTAGTCAGGGATGTAGAAATCAAAGGCGAGGAGGTCGAGGACGAGAGGCCCATTGCCACCAGAGTTCGAGGATGATCACTTTCAAGAGGGCTCGACTCAGTGGAGTTTTTGCAGTAGGATTTACATCAGCATTTTCACTAAGCTAACATGAAGCTATACGTCAGGAGTACCAAATTCTCGATGATGTTGTACTTGTTTTGCCCAACGAAGGGGATTCTTCTCTTAACCTATTGGAGGGTCATATCACATTGTACGTGGAGTTCTTCCGAGTAGGACGTCACTTTCCTTTTCGTCCTTTCTTTCGGCAGGCATTGAATAACCTGAATGTGTGCCCTGCTTAACTAAACCCAAATTATTATGGCTCTTTGATCGAGATATATGTCCTTTGGAGGTACTATCTTGTGACTGAGATGCCGTGGGAGGCCTTCAAACATGTTTTCAAGATGAAACAGCTTCAAAAAGCATTTTATTCTTGGGAACCCCGACTTGGACAAACTTTGAAAGTTTGAGTGGTTCTTTGTCGAGGAAAATTACATATCTCGACTAGTGAGGTGGTACCCGAGACCAAGAAGTCCCAAGGATATTCAAGCAAGAGCACATTTGGTCGAAAAGACCATGGGCACCGAGTGAGATCGTTGCTACAACGGAAGAGCAACCTCACCCATTAAGGTTGGTTGAGAGGGTCCAGCTTAACAAACTCCCATCATGATGACATCTAACTTGCTCGGGTGGCCAAGCAAGTGACAGTAGTTAGGTGTAGTGCCAAGGACATCCTAGGGCCAAGCACTCACCGATCCTGATGGCCAACAGGGGATCCATCATCGTCCAATTCTAAGGATTCTTTAGGTGTTTCCCTTGCCTTAGCGCTGCCCATCGCCGATGAAGACCTTAAGGACGTGATAAGGTTGCTTTACCCGTTAGGCCAACCTAGATCAGGGGTACCGTCAAGTTTTTTTTTTTTTTTTTTTTTTGCTTTTGTCGAGCTTGTCTTAACTTGGTTTTTCTTCTTGAAGAAATGCCTTCAAGGCAGGTGTCAAGGTAGGAAAAAGGAGAGGCAGAGGATGATGGAAAACTGTCTCTAATCCAAAGGGAAGGAGGTTGCTGGATTGAAAAGGAAGAAGACCCCGAACGCCCTACTACCACTGACTAGCTGATCGCCCCACCACTGCCGATGAGATCAGAAGGCCCATTGAGCCATAGAAAAGGCAATCTGCTTACCATAAACATAGACCCATCACCGCTAGCTGACCCACTAAAGAGGCACCAAGCGTCACATCGACTGATGGTTAAAACCATTATAAAGGTTGTGGCCGAAAAGGAGTTTTTTTGTGGTAGTCTGAAAAAGGACCTTCTTGGACTATTTTTGCTTGGCCTTCAGGCTCACTATCAAGGTATGTTTGGCTCATGTCCTAAGCTTGTCATTACTTGTATTTTTTCTAGGTCTCTAACATTTGTTCTTGCAGGCCTACTCGTACATGAAGATGGCCGACTTCATCTTCAAGCACACCTTCTACGTTGAGTAGAGAAAGGCTAAAAAGGCTAGTAAGGAGAAAGACCAGGCAGAGAAGATGCTCGACGAAAAGGAGGTCGAGCTTTCTTGAGCTAAAACTAATGTGACTTGGGCTTAAAACGAGACAAGAAAGGCTTGGAAGGAGGCCAACAAAGTATTGGCCAAAGTAGAACAGGCTTATGCAGCTCTCTAAGACACTCAGGATGACCATGAGTAGTTTTTGAGAGAGAAGCTACCCGACAGGCTGGCTGAGGTAGTGGAAGAGTTCAAGGAGTTTGTCGATTATGTGGGCAACTACTATCTTGAGATGAAGGACTTAAAGGAGCATCTTTTGGAAAAGCAACCCAAGGCCGTTACCATGGATTGGTCTCTTATAGTTGAGCCTAAGGTAGGCAAGGAAGAGGAGTAGGTCAAGGGAGTCCAAGCTCCCAAGGCGTAGGATACCGTGGTCGACCTTGACGCCGAGAACAAAGATGTCGAGGATGGTGATGTTGGAGCTAGGGCTTAGGGTTGATTACTTGTATTCTTCCTTTTTGTTGTTTTTTTCTTTGTCTAGGTTTGGGAGGTGCCTAGTTATCTGAACCTCCCACAAACTTAATTTCTTAATGATATTGTCATTTTTCATTTTTCTAAGTTTAGTACTTCTCAAATTATATTAATTTTTCCCAATCAATGTTCCTTGCTTATTTTAATTTTTTCTAAGTTCACTATTTCTCAAGTTATTATCTTTTTGTTTGGCCAAGTAAGAAAGATATCCATTTCTCGGGCTCAAGTTTTGGACACACTTGTTCGGTGTGTCCAACCTGGGCTATTTATTATGGCGTATAGTGCCCTGTTGTCCCCCTTAGACTTGTTTTAGTTCTTTAGAACTTTTACAAGTCAAATTGTGGTCAGGAGTTAAGTTGTCTAGGTCATCACCATGTCAGTATGACTGTTGGTTGGGTCATCCAAACAATGTTGAACTAGTAGACTAGTGTTTTAAGTCCACTTGTGGTCAAAAGCCATGCTGACTAGCCCCTAGTTTGGTTTTAGGGTGTCCCCTCTCTTTAGGAGTCACAGCTTAGCCCTAAGACGGGATTTAGTGGGCTTTCCCTCTTCAAGAGTTATGGCCTTTTTTAGTGCGAATTGCTTGAAGGAATTCTTTAAAAGTATATTTTTCATTAACCTTCTATTTTTCATTAATGTACATTTTTGCTCTACTTTGGTAGACCTTTTGGTAACAAAAGAATAAGGCCAGAAGTCAAAAAAGGTGCTCTAGCTCTTGCTAATAGTAAAATTTCTTCAAATGTTTGGCGTTCTAGGGGTGGCAGAGCACATTTCCCTCCACGTCGATGATCTTGTATGTGCTTGGTCAAATGATGCTGACCACCTAGAACAGGCCATCCCATTTTGGTCTAAAGGAACCGAGCTCGGGCTATTAGATGATGACTTTCTTGAGGACCAAAATCACCAACTTTGAAACTTCTTAGGCAGACCCGCTTGTTATAGTACCAGGAAATAGCTTGATCTTGAGCCATGATACGGATTAGTGATTTGTCTCTCTTCTCTTCCAATAGGTCAAGCTCAGACATCATGAGTGTAGCACTATATAGCTTTTTGTAATTTTCAACTCTATAGCTCGGTAGGCCAACCTTGGCTAGGATGATGGCTTTGACCCATAGACTAGGGAGTGTGGAGTCTCTCCTATGGTAGTCCGAGCAATAGTACGGTAAGCCTAGAGTACCTTAGGGAGCTCGCCAATCCATGCACCTTTGAGCCCTTCTAGTTTTTCTTCAAGTTGTTCTTGATTGTCTTGTTGACTACTTCAACATGTCTGTCGCTCTGAAGATATCCAGGTGAGGAGAAGACCTTCATGATGTCAAGCTGTTAACACAAGCAGAGGAGACTCGCTAATTCAAACTATTTGGCGTTGTCAATGACTATTGTATATGGGATTCCAAATCGGTAGATAATGTTTCTCTAGATGAAGTTGTTGTATTTGGCTTCAGTCATCTTGGTACAGGGCTCGACCTCTACCCACTTAGTGAGGTAATTTATGGCCACTATACAATATTTGAATTATGATTGGCCAAAGGTAGGGGTCCGATAAGGTTGATGGCCTATTTGGTGAATGGCCAAGTAGATGTAACAGAGTTGAATAGCTCAATGTGTTGCCCAATTGCTAGGACAAACTGTTGGCCTTTGAGGCACTTACGTGCATATTTCTTGTAGTCTTGCTCCATGGTTGGCCAGTAGTACCCTTGCTAGAGGCATTTCTGAGATAGGGAACACCTCCTGCGTGATTATCACATAACCCACTGTGGATCTCTCGCATGAGGTATTGAGCCTCCTCGGGCCCAACACATCTTATGCATGTGGTAGTGTAGTCGCATCTGTAGAGTTTTCCCCTAATAATCGAATACTAGGCCGAGCTATTACGAATGCGGTGGGCATCCTCTTGGTCATCGGGCAACTCAGCTATGGTCAGGTATCAAATGATCAAGTCTATCCAAGTGTTTGTTTGCTCTTCGATTACCTTAACCACTTCTTTGTTGATGCTCGACTTGGCCAGCCTCTCTATCAAGAGTGATGTTAATTCGTTGTCTCCCAAACCTGAGGCTAGTTGAACGAGTGCATCGACTTTTGAAATCTTGGACCTTGGGATCTAAACAAAGGAATAGGCCATGAACTGTCCTAACAGGGCCTTGTCTTATTTCAAATAGATGGTCATAGATTCTATTCAGGGTACTAACGACCTGCTAGACAACAAGCATGGAGTTGCTGTAGACACGAATGTGATCTACCCTGAGGTCTCGTGTGATTTTGAGCCCCGCTAACAAGGCATCATACTTGGCTTTGTTATTGGATGCTTTCAAGTTGAAGCAAAGTGTGTAACTTGCTTTGTATCTGTCCAGACTAGTGAGGACAAGGCCAGCGCTTAAGCCATTCATGCTTGATAATTTGTCCATAAAAAGATTCCATTAACGTTCAAGCTCGATAGTGCTACTGTTGCTTTGGGGGCATCTTAGACTTCAAAGGGAGCTTTCCTAGTAGAAGGGGTGCTCTGTTCGATGTCTGTGAATTCTACAATGAAATCAGCCAAGGTTTGTGACTTCATGGTCATCTAGAGCACAAAGTGTATGTCGTATTGCCTGAGTTCAACTCACCACTTGGCCATCTATCTAGATATTTTGGGACTTTGGAGGACTTGATGCAAGGGATACTTGGTAATAGTGTGCCCTTGGAAGTACGATCGTAGCTTCTAGCAGAGGTGATGAGGGCAAACGCTAGCTTCTCCAATGGAGGTTATCGCTCCTCGGCACCTTGAAATGATGGCTTGTGTAATAGATTGGCCTCTAAGCACTATCTTCTTCCCGAATGAGAATCGAGCTCATGGCTTGTATGGTCACAGCCAGGTAGGCATAGAGTGTCTCTCCCTGCAAAGGCTTGGATACGAGCGAGGGCATGACCAAGTATCTTTTAAGATTTTGGAATGCTTCTTCACATTCCCTACTCCACTCAAACCTCCCCTTGAATGCCTGGAAAAAATGCTGGCACTTGTCCGTAGACCAAGAGATAAACCTAGACAAGGCCGCTATGCTTGTTAGTAACTAGCTTATTGCTTGTCCCTAGCAATTAAAACGATATAATTTTGAAATGATTTACTAAATAATCATACAATGTAAATCATTTAATTATAGTTTGACTAATCTAATGAGATAGACTAACAAAACAAAAATTTTATTTAAACAATTTATATGCTATTTAACAAAATGTATATAAGCCAGGCTTAGTGCAAAATAAGGTAATGAATAATTATGAAGTTTCATCTAAAACTAAGAATATAATTGTTTTGCTATTTAGCTTCAAATCACTCCTGTAGGTAGCAATAATTCAAATTGTTAACTTGGGGCAATCAAAGGGTAGAAACATAAATATATATACAAAAATTAAACTTTACAACAGTTGTGGATAATGCAATATTTGGCTCCCTTAAGCTTTCTCTATCATCCATTTAACGAGCTTTGGGTTAGTAACTCCTAGACTAGTTAGCCTAAGGTACTAGGTGTTGAAGTACCCCTTAGAACTTACTTACTCGAATTAAAGAGGCTACAAAACCAAACTTATCCAACTTTATTCATTAATTACATAATTACACACTTTGTTTATTTACAATTCTTTTTTTTTTCTTTTTTTAATTTTTATTTAGTTAATTAATTTTGAAAATGTTGTTGCCTTTATTTGTTCATCTTCACAAAATAACAAAACTCAAATATTCACAGCTTTGACTTACCATCACAATTAAACATTATAGTACGTGTGTGAAAAGAATGGCTTACAAACACTTTGAAAAATAAACACATAAAAATGTTAAATAAAACCAAAGTTTTGAGAGTCCATAAAATTAGATAATTCCAAGAATAGAAAAATGATATTACATTAATATGAAATTCAAAAATCAAAACAAAATAATAACACATTAATTACTAAGAAACTAATATTTATAAAACAATTTTTATTATTTTTTTATTTTAAGATTTTTTTATTTTTTTTTGTTTTTTTATAGATATTAAATACATATGTAGACAAACTTATCAAAATAAAATATGTTACAAACATGATTAGGACACGTCTCAAGAATGCTAAAGACTCCATAACTCAGTTATCCTAAATATGCATGCAAACAACATGTAAAATATAAGCATATATGAAAGATGAAATTTCTCAGACCAGCTCGAGATACGTTTCAAGACTAACTCCTTCACTCAGCCATCCTGACAATAAACAAGAATCTTCAGTTTTACAAAAAGCACACAAAAAAAAAATTAATTTTTCATTTTTTGGGTTTTTTTTGTAGCTTGATTTTAGAATAAGTCCCATTTTAGACAAAAATAGACTCAAACTTGAAAAATTTTGGCATTAAATTAAAAATTTTGACACAAACCCTCTTCCCCCAACCAAAATTGAACATTTTCCTCAATGTCTAACAAGATTAAGTAGAAAGAGACAACATATAGTTACAAGTGTGGTTACACAAAAAACACAAGGAAAAAGAAACATAAACAAACATGCTGTAGGTAAAACTAAAATGATAAAAGAGTTTAGAAAGAATGATCCAAATCTCGTTTGTGCTTTCTGCAAGGTGTTGAAGTTGCAGTGTCCGCCTCAGGATCAATGACTTACATTTTCTTGTGCAATTCCTCCATAGTAGGGGCAGAGATAAAAATCTTTCTTCTGGACTGTAACACCAGTCGATTTTCATGAAACAGTTTATGACAAATGTGTAATGGATTATGTAATATTAGTAATGACATTAAGTGTTTTATTTATGTTATGTGTTATGATATACAATATAATGGCACTAACTATTTTATTTTAAATGTTATGACAGGTGACGCTCACGTGGAATTGATTTGCTCTAGTGATCATGCTATCAATGTTATATGTTTAATCATAATTTTATGATAATTTAATGTTTTGATGAATTTTGGTATGTTAGGGTAGATCGGCAGGCCAGACCATTTAGTTCGGTAGGCTGAAATGACCCCCCTTAGAATGGCAGGCCGATGGTATATCATCGGCAGGCCAAACTTCAGGAATCGGCAGGCCGAAGTAGGATATCGGCAGGCCAATGACAGCTGACGAGCAGTCAGCAGAAATTTCACAAAATTTGTGACTAGGTTAATTATGTGATTGGATAATAATTTTTGATTGATTGGCACATTTATGGAATAATTTTCTTATTTTAGGAAATTAATGTTTGACTTTGAATTGATTGAATGCAATTGATAAGGTTTCCTATTTTACAAAGGCAAAATATGGTAATTGTGACAAATTGTTGACTTTTCCTCAATCCTCTCCATTTTTCATGAATTTTGCCTTGAATTTAATTAGAAAATTCTGATTAATATGGAGAGTATGAGTTTTCTTTTTAACGTAAACAATTTTTTTTATCACCCACACTCTCTCTCTCTCACATATTCTCTCTCTCATTTTTTTTCTTTCTCTCTTCATCTCGTTATCTTTCTTCTTCTCCGTTTCAAATTCCTAGTATTATTTGAGTATAATATAGAAATTTTTGGGCAAATTCAATAGAAAATTGAAGAAAAATCATTTTGAGGTAAGAACTCATTTTTTTCGATATTTCTGAAATTGTTTCTCTCTCCTCAGTCTGACTGCAATATCTTCATCTAGGAATTTCATTTTGCTCTGAATTTTTCTATATTATTCATGTATGTGTTATGTGTTAACCCTCAAAATTTCACCTCAATTGGATTTTTCTATGAAAAGTTATGAATTTTCTTATCTCTGTCACTCACTGATGATATATGCTAAACAGTAATGTTGAATTGTCTCTATGTTCCGACCCTTATATCTTTGCCTAAAAATTTCCGTTTGCTCTGAAATTTTAATATGATTTTCATGGATATGCTATGTGATGTTGCTCCAAATTTCGTGCCATTTGGTGTCATCTAGGCTAAGATATTAAATATTCATGCTTTGCACCTCATAGTGAATTGTTGCTGATTGTTTATGTGCACATAAATGTAGTTTTTGTTTATAGAGTAAATGAATGATATTTCCCACGAAATTTTTACAAAATGTTCATGAATATGTTAACTAAAGAACTGGTAAGTATGGTGATGATTTAATGAAAATTTTATGTGTTATGGAATTTTTATTGTAGCTAGTTTTTAGACGGTTTTAACAGTAAATTGTTAAACTTTTATAAAGTGGTGTTTTGCATGATTTTATGAAATTATTTGAGGATGAATTATTTTGTACTTTTGCAGTTATATGTTTATTTATGAATTTCAAAGTTTCATGATAATATGATGTATGTATTATGTGTTATCAAATTTTCATTAAGATTAGGTTATGAGACTGCTTTATCAATAAAATTGCTAGACTCTTGTTGTGTGATTTTTTGTTAACTAATGATTTTATTTGGTGATGAGAATTTTTGAGGGTACTGTATTATATGTTAATATGATGTAATCTGAATTTTGAGGTCTAAATAAATTTATTTTAATTGTTTAGAAATAATTATTGCATGTAATTCACTATCCAAATTGTTTATGGCTATTTTTGTCTCTGCCATCTAATGCACGTTTTGAGCTGTATGGAATTTATTTAAATGTGATTTTTGGATATGTTATAGTTCTATGTGTCCATTATACGTGTTAATTTTTGTAGATTTTTCTATGGCATGAAAATGTGAAAAATGGACCTGAGTTAAGAATTGTTTATTGCCTAACTATTGCTGCCAGATTTTATGTTAAATGTTATATGATTTGTTTTAGAGCCAAAAGGAATTATTATGACTAAAGAAAAATCATGGTAATATGTTTACATATTAATTTTGTTCTTGCAAAATTTGGTGCTCAAATTGTGTGTGAAAATAAAGTTATTAAGTTATGAATTCATGAAGGTTAAAAATGTAATTATGTTGATAGTTTTGTTTAAATGCTTTTAAGTTAATGAAATATGTCATAAATTTATGTTTTCAAGAAATGAATGTAAATGTGATGTTATATGAAATGGATGTTATGTTGTGGTGATTAATTCATTGCAAATAAATGTTAATTGCGATTTTATGAATGTATGACATGAACACAATGTGAAGTGAGCACATAGAGACCGCAACGTCGTCACCTACAAAAGTAAGGTTAAGTAAGCTTATTGAGGTAAGTACATTCTCACCTGCAACATGATGTGTTTATGAAAAGTATGAGTTTATGAAAAGTATGAGTTTATGAAAGGTTTAAAATATATGTTCATGATGGCTTTATGATGATTTCTCATGATGATTTTACATGAAGTGTTATTATGAAAGTTTATGCATGCTTTGATGATAATGTTTTTTCAAAGCATGAAAGTATAAATATGTATATATGTATCACCTAAATAAGTGTTGCACACCCAATGAAATGTTAAGTTATGATATGATATAATATGTGTCATGTTTGGTTTGGGATTAGGTACCCCTTTCCTCTCATGACGACGCGCCTATGATGATGATGTTATGGTGTAACACCTGGGCCCTTAAGATAAAATGAATAATGTTTTAATATGGACAATTTAATGAAAGATATGTTCCTATGAAAATGTGCCTAGTACACTATTATGATGATGATGATGATGTTCATAAAATGCTTTAAGTTGAGAGACTTACAAATGTACTTACTAAGCATTAGCTTAATCAAGTTTAACATCATGTTGCAGATAAGGGTAAGAGGCTTATGAATAAGGTGGAGGACACTGACGAGCGTGTGAGCTAAGGAAGATGAATTGCAAACAGAAGAGTGCCAAAGAATGATTTTATTTTATTTAAATTAAGTTTTACAAATTTGAGTATGTTATTTGATGGACTTTTAAGATTTGAACTAGAACACTTTAACTTTATTATTTTATAAATTTTCCTTCCGCATTAAAACTGTATTTAAACAAATTTTCTTTTAATCGTTCGGCCTACCAACCTTTACTGGTCAGATTGTTGAAGAACTTTAATCGGCCTGCCGGTTGCCATGCATCGGCTTGCCAATTGCCATGCATCGGCTTGCCGAATATATTGATTTTAAAATCCCATTTTGCAAAGCCTTGGGCGGCCTATCGATGGACGACCTTTGGCTTGCCGAAGTCACAAGTTCGGCATGCCGAACTGTGTAAGAAATTTTTGACTTTAATATTTGGTAAGATCAACTATTTAAAGAATGTTTATAAATGAGTAACATATTGATGTATAATTATATGTATATATATATAAAAAAAAATTTATAGATCCTGGGTTATGTTCTCAACTTACCTTTTTATTTAAACAGTTTATCTTATAAATAAAAGTATTACGAAATAAAGGGAATGACATCTGTAACGTCCGTAAAGGGGGCGTTACACGGACTCTTCAAGAAACCTTTGTTCCACAGCATTATCTAAAAAACTAAGAAAACTATCAAAGTAACCATTTATATTTAACAGACCAATAGGTTTAGAGTATAGTCCTAACAATTTCCAACTAGCGATTGCAAAAAGTTCTTCTAAAGTTCCTAGACCTCCAAGTAAAGCAATAAATCATCATAAGCAAACTCCATATCTCTTATTCACTCAAGGATACCTACAACTATTTTTTCAGCACCAATAGTAGGACCACATAAACGACTTTAAGCAAGGATACCTGGAATAATACCTAAAGCTCCAGTACCTCCAGAATGACTTCCAACAGCAACAGTACCCATTAAACCTAGACTACCTCCTCCATGTACAAGGTTTTATTTTTCTTAGCCAAGACATAACCTAAGTGAAATGCAGCTTCTATGTAATCAATACCTTTTTTTGACTTAGAACCACAAAATACATGGATGTTGTTGAACTATAAAGATGACTAGGATGAAGACTCCATAATGATTTCTAAGACCAAGACTCTTTTTTTTTTTAGATTTTATGTTTTTTTTTAATTGAAAACTTTTACACTGCTTTGAGTAAAATGATAACAAGGAATGGCTTGTATTACATGATTGAGTATGATTGAAGACAAATAAGCAAGTGAAGATGGATGAAGACAAATGTGACTCAACTATAGAACTTTTCAAAATTTTACCAGACAAGAACTATTCAACTTTTTGAAAAATAAAACAAAACTGTACAACTTTTGATAAAATGGGATAAAACAAAGTGTATACAATAACCAAATTACCTATCGAATAAGATATCTAACAAATAAGATAAAATATTAAAAGTTAATAAGACAAACATAATAATTGAGCAAATAACTACTGTAACAATCACAAAAACGAAAATCTTTTTTTTTTAACATGAAAATTTATTTGAGAATGAATGAAAACTTATGTTCATCAAAATGCGTCTCCAAAAAATCCATTACTTAGCCATTTTGATGATTTTTCATTAAACCAAATTCATATGTCAAATAATTTCTCAATAAATTGTTTTAAGAAAATAAAATAAAAACACACAAAAACTGAAAGTACTTTACAAATCTTGCTTAGAACTAGAAGGACCAGGTGGCTGTTTATCATCTAAAATTCTTGTAAACTAAATAGTTAGGTCTTTTAATGTCAGATTTCCTAAATGTTCCTTTTCTATATGAAATTGAGGCTAGAGTTTTGATATAACCCCCCAAACATGCCCACTTAGATGTGACTCAAGAGAAACTTGAAGATCTTCTAAGTTTTCTTTCGTAAGATCATTTTTACAAAACTGAATTTTATCTTCTTTGTTTTTAGAAACAAAACTAGTTGAAGGACACTTACCAGAATAGGTTTGATGAGAACACTTAGGATATTTTGACTCCATATGACAGGCTCTTCTTTTCCTAGCATACAAACTTGTACCCATACTAGGAAAACTAACATTATTTACATCATTGGGATGAACAAGACCTTCTATATGCATTTTTACATCGGTTGGAAGTTTAAAAAGAGAAAAGACCTAAAGATGATTGATTCGAGTTTTATACTTCTTTCTAATTTCTTTTTGAGAAAGAGAAGGAAAGTATTTCTTCAAATGTTCGTATTTAGGATCCATTATTTGAAATAAATAGAGAGATTTTTGAGAGTGAATTAAGAGCTTTAAGAGAAAAAGACTTGAATGCAAGGATTTTGAATGCTTTAAGTGGGTTTTGAGAGCTTTTAAGCGAGTATTGAAAAGATTGTGGGATTAAGAAAGAAAAGATTGAAGAATTTTTTCAAAAGAAGTTTGAAGGTTTTTAGGAAAATTTTAAGGAAATCTTTGAAGATTTAGAGAGAAAGTAGAGAGAAAACGCAAGCTTAAAATGACAAAGAGCAAAAAATTTCAAACTTGAATGTACAATGACAAAGGATTAGTACTATTTAAGACACGGTGGAAACAGTTCTTTCTTGTATGAAAAGCTAATCTGAATTGGGCTAAACAGAAATTGGGCTAAGTATTAGTAAACTAATGGATTACTAACACACCAAAAACAAACTTAAAAATATTTTTGTGTTTTTTTTAATTTTTTTTATTTGTTTATTTTTTTATTTTTTTTTTTTGTTCTTTTGAAAAATTCTAAAATTTAGAAAAATACATTTTGATCATTTTATTAAAGTGCGTATCTAGAGGCCATTGGTGCAAAGTACCAACTAATCAAAACTTGATTAAAACCTCCATACCCTCAGCCACTTCAAATAAATTTTTGAAATTATTTTTTTGAATTTTAGGAAAAACAAAAAAAGTAAAAATACAACACACTTAAACAATACAAACAAATAATACAAACACTAATCCATAACTATGATTTCAGTCTAGGAATCAAAGTCATCAATGTTAATGACTGGTGGAACAGTTGCTTTAAACCTTCCCAAAAAATAACACTCTCAAAAAGTTAAGTCGCCAGCTGCTTCAAAGAACCTCTGCTGAAATTCTTCTTCATCAATAGTTTCTTGTGATTAGTTTTATCAACAACTTTTCCACTTCGAAGAGTTGTGACAAAATTAGTTTCTTGTAATTGTGAGCTAGAAAAGGCAACTTCATTTATAGATAGATAATGTACAAGTTGAGTAGGAAATTTGTCTTTTTCTTGAATGTGAAGTGAAGAGATGAGTTTAGAAATGGACTCTTTAATTTCATGAATGTCTTAAGAAGTGCGAGTGTTGTGAACTTTCTATTTTTGAATGAGTGATTTTTCAACTTGAATGAAAGATTACAAAGTGTCTTCAAAAGTTTTGACTCGAGAATGAAGATTTTTAGAAAAATTTTGCGGAGGCCTTTGAAAATTCTAAGAATTGTGGACTTTGAGATTGTTGTGGCACTAGTGACGACTTTGAGAATTTTATGGTGGAAGTGGTAGTGGTGGTTGAAATTACTGTCGTGGTTGATTATTTCTCTAACTAAAATTGGGATGGTTTCTCCACTGTGAATTACATGCATTAGAATGTGAGGATGGAAATGGTTTTCTAGGTGGGTCCAATTGGTTTGTGTAATTTACCTATTCATAGGTCTATTCCTTAAAAATTGGGCATTCATAAGTTGAGTGTCCTAGAGTTTAATAAACACTACAAAAAATTTCAATTTTGGGTTCTTGGACATTCCTACGTTCCATGGCTTCAATCTTTTTAGTCAAACATGCAATTCTAGCACTTAGATCATTTTCTTAACTAAGTTGATGGACAACTCTTTGAGCATTAGCAATACTAGATCTAATTGAGTCTTTAGAATTACCAGGTTGCCAGTATTAAGAGTTATTAGCCAAATTATCAAGAAAATCTAATGCTTCATCAGGTTCTTTATCAAGGAATTCGCCATTATACATTGTTTCAACAAATTGTCGGGTTTCAAAAGTTAAGCCTTCATAAAAGAAACTAATGTAATGCCATTTTTCAAAGCCATGATGTGGGTAAGAATTCAACAAATCCTTAAAACGTTTCCAACATTGAAAATAGGCTTCCTTTGCATTATGGGAAAAATTTTGAATTTGTTTCTTTAAAGCATTGGTTTTACGAGTTGGAAATTTTTTTTTTCAGAAACTCAGTTTGTATTTCTTGCCATGTGCCAATTGATCTTGGTTTTAAAGAAGTGTGCCAAGTTTTAGCTTCATCTTTCAGAGAAAAAGGAAAAAGCTTAAGCTTAATAACTTCATTCGAAACATTTTGATCAATGAAAGTAGCACAAACGTCTTCAAACTCTCTAAGGTGCAAGTATGGATTCTCAGATTCTAAACCATAAAAAGTTGGAAGTAAATTAATCATGCCTAGCTTAAATCCAAAATTATGAGCATTAAGAGGAAAAATTAAACATGATGGAACAGATTCATGAGGTGGTTATAAATAATCACATTGATC
This sequence comes from Artocarpus hirsutus, assembly GCA_946598075.1. Taxonomy (NCBI): domain Eukaryota; kingdom Viridiplantae; phylum Streptophyta; class Magnoliopsida; order Rosales; family Moraceae; genus Artocarpus; species Artocarpus hirsutus. The sequence goes on along the minus strand of CAMOHE010052915.1, from coordinate 9,849 downwards.
GAACAACAGGATTAATGATTTGTTGAATTATCATGTTATCAGTGTTAACACTTTCATCATAAGCCATTATATCCAATTGTGAAGATGCAACGGGTGGTCTAATGGGTTCTAGATTTTTCCTAACTAGACGACACAATTTTGATGTACAAGACCAAGCACGCATGCAAATAATTACAAAAAGAAACAAAAAATTTAGTCTATGTGAACAATAATATGAATGCTAACATGCAAACTATGTGAACATAAACTTTTTTTGCTTTTTGGCTTTTTTGCTTTTTTTTTTTTTTGAATTATTGGTGCCTGCAAAAACAAAGAAATTAATAACAAAAATATAATATTAATAGAAATATTAACAGGTTCGGGCAAGCCGTCCCTTTAAGATAATAAAAATAAAAAGTGTAGAAAAGATAAAAAGTTAGATAGTTAACAAGTTAGATATTAGATTAGAAAGTTAGCAGTTAGTAGTACAGGAAATATAAAAGTTAGTGATAGTTAGAAGTTAGATTATATATATATATATATATATATATAAAAGTTAGATTAGATATATAAATTAAAAAGTTAAAGTTAGTAAGTTAGAAATTAGAGAGTTAGAGATATGTATATATATATACATATATATAATATACTAATATATTGTCTTTATATCTGTCTGTTCCCGGGAAACGGCACCAAAAGCTTGTGCGGGTCTAAAAGTATATGTCCGATATAACCTCAAGTATAAGGTTGTCCAAGTAATAAATCTCGGTGAGTTCGAGGTCGATCCCATAGGGAAAAAATATTGCAAAGGCCCAATATATCAATTCTATTATGTTTAGTTGAAGAATCTGAGAATAAAAGTTAATTTTATTTACAATTTATTTACAATATTTACATATTTTTTCTTTTTTCATTTTTAGATTTTTTTTTGGAATTTTAACAAGAAATGTGGCTTAGATTTGAATAGTAAATGGAACTTTAATAAGTAAAATTTAACTTAAGAGATGGAACTTTAACAATAAGTGCAATTAATTTTAAAGGTAACAACAATTCTAATAAACACTGAGGATTAAAGGTTTAAGTCCAGCAATTAATTTAAATATGTTTTAGTTTTTCTAAACTTATTTATAAAAATAGTTTAAGTATGCAATATGTCATTATTTGTCTACAATAAATTAAGAGTTACCAAGCATTTACTGTGCCAATTCTTGTCTATAGTGCAACAAAAACTCATTTTTAATAAATATGTATGTTTTCAAATTAACTTACTAAAATTACCAACAAAATTTACTGTTAAGTATTTACCATGCCATTTCATGTCTACGAATAATCAAAGTGTTTCTAAGCATTATTTGTGCCATCCTATGTCTATGATAAATCAATACTTAATTTTGCAAGAATTTTAGTTAAGTTAACATGAAAATTATGAGTTTTTTAAAAATGATTTTGATATTATAACAACTTAGAAAACTTTGAAAAACTAAAAATATTTACTTTAATTTTGCTAGAATATCCCTCTCTCTTCCCAATAAAGTAAAAATTTAAGACATGATGAAAGTAGAAACACACATATTTTTACTAATCACAACTATTTTACAACATAAAAGCTAGAATTCTTTTACAAAATTATAAAACTAAAATTTGGAAGAGGACTAACCTAAGAAGGGAGAAGAAGAGAATTTTCTCCAAAAGGGAATGGTGTGAAGTAAATGAAGGGAGGGGGTATTTATAGTAGAAGAAAATCTACTATTTAGAAGATTTTTACAATTTTTTTATTTTTTAATTATTTTTATTATTTTGTTAAGATATTTTGAAGTGGAGAATGATATAGGATGCAATTAAATGATGAAGAATTTTTTTGAATAATTTATAATTAACCACTCCATTATTCCTATACTAATTTTGACCGTTATTGATTTTTTCCATTTTTTTTTCTTTTTTTTCCCCTTGAATTAGTCTAGAGAGTGATTAAAAATCTGGGTAGTCTAGTGTGACGCGGCACACGAAATGGACACATAGTAGCCCTTGGATTGCTAACTATGACTCGCTAAACGGTGTGGATGCAGTCAACTCAAAAAAGGTAAATACACGTGACTTTGACTCATTTTAGACCGTAAGATCTGGTCTCTATAATCTAATCCGACGGGTGAGAAAAGGATGTAGGGGTGCAGACATAATGCACGTGATCATTGAGGGAAGAGAACGCGCAGACGGCTAAGATGTGCTGATCTGAAGTGATCTAAAGGATGGTATTATGCCACATGTCAGATTTTGTTTTTATTTTTATTTTTTTTATTTCTTGAGCATTTAAGGTCCCTTTTTGACAATTTTTGCTCAATTTTTCTATGTTTTTCTTCCAGATTTCAAATCTAAAATTAAAAAAAAAACAAAATTAATAATTTTACAAACATAATTTTCACAATAATTAAAAATATTTATTTTACAATAAAATGCACAAAAATTACTAAAAGTACATAAAAATTTCTAAAATTAACAAACTTTAACAAATATGCTATTTAAGACTTGGGATTAATTTTAGAAATTACTAGGGACATAATAGAACATATTTGCAGACTCAAAACTTATTTACAACTATTTTAAGACTCAAAATAAAATCACACAACCATACTTTTATGATTATGATTATTTACAAACTAAACACTTATAAAACACATAGAAATGATTCCAAAAATTACCAAAAATAAACATAAAAACACACTAAAAACACATTTTTAGACAAATTTACACACTAAGGCACAAAAATTCCTATTAACACACAAATGCTATTTATTAGAGGATTTAATGATAAATAAAAGCATAAATAAATGATTTTAGCCTTAAAAAATGTATACTTTTATAGTTTCATCAGTCAGCTTCTATACTTCTTTCACAATGCAAGGAGAGTGCATGTCTATCACAGCCTGGGCCTTGGCTAGATTGACTTCAATTCCTCTTTGGTTGACCATGAATCCGAGGAACTTGTCAGACTTAACCCCAAGCACGCACTTGGCTGGGTTGAGTTTCATCTTGTATTCCTAGAGAATGTCAAAGCTTGCTCAGAGATAAGCAATATGGTCCATAGCTCGGACAAATTTAACGAGCATGTCGTCGATGTACACTTCCATGGTTTTGCTGATCAACTAAGCAAACATTTTGTTTACAAGATGCTGGTAGGTGGCTTCAATGTTCTTCAGTCCAAATGGCCTAAGCACATAATAGAAAAGTCCCTGGTTTGTAGCAAAGGCAGTCTTGATTTGGTCTTCTTCGGCCATCTTGATCTGGTTATACCTAGAGTAGGCATCCATGAAGCTTAGCAGCTTGTGTCTGACTGTTGTGTCCACTAGTTGGTCTATCTAGGGTAGTGGGAAGTAATGCTTTGGGCAGGCTTTATTGAGGTTGGTATAATCAATGTTGACTTGCCACTTCCCATTGGACTTTTTAACTAATACTACATTCGCCAGCCACTCTAGGTTGGTAACCTCTTAAATGAACCTGGCCTTCAAAAGCTTTTGGCCCTCCTCATTAATAGCGGCGCACCTTTCTAGATTAAATGCTCTACTTTTCTAGAAGACCAGTTTGTGTTCTAGGTGGACATCGAGGTGGTAGTAGATTATGTTAGGGTCGATACCAAGCATATCCTCGTGAGACCATGCAAACACATCCTAATATTCTGTGAAGAATTTCTCTAGGTCAGCCTAGATCTTAGACTTTAGCTAAGACTTGAGTTGGACCATTCGGTCAGGATGTTCAGGGGGTCTAGATGATATAAAATGAATTCTTCTATTGGCATGGCTCACACTTCTTCTTCTAGGAGTCAAGGATCGAGATTGGATAACATTTTGGGCTTTTGCTTAGTAGGGAAGGATGTCTCATCCACTATGAATATAGCCGAGACATTTAGTTGCCAAACTATAGCTTTCCTCATGGCATTGGCATAGCATTCGCAGTAATCTTTTTTACATGACCCGATGACTCCAACCCCATTCTTTGTTGGAAACTTCATTGCAAGGTGATAGGTGGAGACCACAACTTTAATGGCATTTAGAGTTAGCTGCCTAATGATAATGTTGTACTAGGAGGGTTTGTCAACGATAAGGAAGTCGACAATACGTGTTACCTGAGCAACACCCTCCCCAAAGGTGACCGGCAATCTGATCTTTCCTACTACTCAGATGCATTCTCTAGTGAAGCCATATAAGGGTGTCAAGATTGGGGTGAGTGTGGCATTATTGATCTTCAGCTTGTCATAGGCCTGCTTAAATAAAATATCAGTTGAACTATCATTGTCGATAGCACATGTCGAACAATGTTGTTGGAGATTTGAAGCTTGCACACAAGCATGTCATTATGTGGGTGGATAAGCTTGTCCACCTCTTCCATGGCAAAGGTGATGGGGACATCCTTCTGTCTACAAATCTTGTTAATGTGCTCGAAAATGTTCATGAGGCTCAAGCATATGTTAGCTGGCCACATGGTGTCACCAATAACTAGCCTGTCGAAGATCATGTGAACAATTTTCAGGGGATCTAAGGCATTCTCATCAGCATTGTGTGGCTGAGTCTGCCTATCTTGGGCTGGTTGTTCATTCCTTATGGTACCAGGACTAGGAGTCAAGACTTGCTCCATGAACTCCCGCAGATGTCCATCTTGGAGCAATCTTTTGATCTAGTCCTTGAGCTAGATGCAATCTCAGGTATTGTGTCCAACGTCCTTCTAAAAATTACAAAATTTATTCTGATCTCTCTTGGCTTTGCTTTCCCTAAGGTTAGGTAGATCGGCCTACTTATTCTTACCACTCACTTGGTTCAACACCTTGTCGATGCAAGCAAAGAGGAGAGTGTAGCTTTGAAATTTTCCAATTAGGACTTTGGGCTTGTTTGTCTTATGCTTCTCTTTCCTTAGTTTCTTGCTCTGATTGGCCTTGGGCTACTTAGGTAGGGTCTTATGCTTCTTTCCCTTCTTGCCCTTACCATTGCTGCCTTCACCTTCTCAACGACTCTTTATGTACTTGGCTGCATTGGTGTACCCCTGTGTATATCTGAGAATCTAAGAAAACGTGCTCAACTGGTCGAAGGCTAGCGACCATGTCAGGTTCTTGTCCTTGAGACCTCCATGAATGCCTGCTTCAGGGTCTCGTCTTCAATGTGTCTCACGTCTAATGCAGTTTTGGTGAAGCGGTTGACGTAGTCCTTAACACTTCCATCTTCCTACTTGACAAACGTAAAGGTGAGTGACTTTTTTCTCCTTATCTTGGCCATGGAGAAGGTTGCCGAGAAGGCGATAGATGACTATAGAAAAAAGTGAAGGTGCTTGGCTCAATGCACTAAAACTACTACCGAGCTAGGCTGGTCAATGTGAATGAAAACGCCTTACACATGGCAGCGTCATTGGCATTCTAGAGTAACATATGTCCCCGATACAGCTCTAGGTGTTCACCGTCGTCTGTTGTCCCATCATAGACCTTGACCTATAGGACCTTGAATTTTGGGGGCATGGGAGCCTACATGATGGCATTGGCCAATGGCGGGTCTAGCATACCATCCTTATTGACTCTGAAGCAGCTATTGTAGATTTGGTCAATCTGTTGTTGTAATTCTTGAAATTAATAGCTATCGGTATCTTTAAGCAGTTTTGCACCACCCTTAACCTTGTTGCCTTCTCTGGCTTGCCTATCCTGGGGGTGGCGATCTCTTTGGTACTTGAGTTTGTCAAGCATAGATGCTCAGGAGCCTTGTGGGGATAGCTTTCGGCCCCCTTGAGGATCGATCCAAACTTCTTGAACAAGTTAGTTACTTGGCGAGATGCCATGGGTGCTCTGTTTGGAAGGCTCCGTGTTGGCATCATCTTAGATGTCACACCTCTACCCTACTTGACCTCTAAAATGGTCTTCTTGGACTAGGGGAAGGAGGGTAGGAGGTAGCTACTGTTGCACTTGTTATTGTGCCATCTGTTGAATGAGCAGTCGGACCGTGGTTATGAGTTCTCAGATTGGGTCCTAGGCAACCGGATCTTCTCTATCTTGCTCTACCATGGCCACGCTACCCTGGCCACAGGATTAGGATCTTGCTACTTGGGGTTAGCCTCAAGGCCTGTTCACGTTTTGGCTTTAATTTTGGCTTCACCCGACACCTCATGTCAGGCGCCCTCATCCTGGGTATCACCTCTTATTACCATGCTTTAAATGTAAGTGGATGTGGCTGGTAGTTTTGGATGCAGTGAAGGCGTAGAGGCCCTCTTTCTAATGTCAAAATATTGATGCTTATCAACAGGTGGCTCCTAATCAACACTACATGTATCTACGCACGATGCTTGGATAGCTCTTCCCTGCTCATCTCGACTTGCTCAAATGAACCTACAACAAGAAGAGGGACTCTTTCAAGGTAAAGGGAGACATCGGTGTGGTGCTGGTCAAGGGCTCTCCAATGCTCAAGGCAGGTCCTACTTGGCAAAGTACGAGGGCTAGGAAGGGGCAAATTGGCCTGGAGCTACAATAAATGCACTCTATTTATAGGCTACCACTTGAACCGAGTGTTAGATGGGTTTGACCCACAACCCATTTGTCACATCAAGGTTTATCAGAAGGTAGGTGACATGCATCGCAGCCTCTGTCGGTGGATTGGTCTCCATCTGATGGCGGATATAAGAACATATGTTGGCCTTCTATGGTGAGTGGCCGTCTAGTTGTAGGCTTTGACAATCAGACCTGAGCACGTGTTCTTCCCAAGGAGATGATGACTTATGTCATAGCCAACAAGGGCCCTGTCGAGCACCATGGAAGGAAATACCTAGGTCAGAAGGTTACAGATTGCCTTTTTAATGACTACTGTCGGCTACAATCACTAATCTATTGAGGAGGTGTTCCTCAGAGATGGCGCCGTACACACCCCCAACAATTAGTATTATTATTTTGTTCATGCAATTTGGCATTTGTTTCACGCATGTCCATCTCATAAGCAGACGAGAAAATAAACTACGTGTCTAGTTGCATTTCTTGTAGTTTTTAGTCAAATGCTTGTCATGTTAGCAGCTACAATATATATAGGCCCTCCAATTATCCTCAACAAGCATACTAGCAATTTATGTGAAACTGTTGTCTGCATCTATAGAGTACATTTGACAATTTAGTTAAAGCTAAAATTTAGAACCAATATATTGTAACATGTAAGAGTTTTATATTATAGCTTACTTTTTTTTTTACACTTTAGTATATGAGAGCTATAACACCCGTCGATTTTCATGTAACAGTTTATGACAAATGTGTAACGACATTAAGTAATCATTTTATGATATGTGTTATGATATATGGTGCTAACCATTTTATTTAACTGTTATGACAGGTGACGGTCACGTGGAATTGATGTGCTTAAGTGTTCATGTTATTAATTTTATATGTTTAATCATAATTTTTTGATAATTTAATGTTTTGATGAATTTTGGTAAGTTAGGGCAGCTCGGCAGGCTGGACCGTTTAGTTCGGTAGGCTGAAGTGACCCCTCAGGAATGGCAGGCCGATGGTATATAATCGATAGGCCGGACCTAAAACCTTCGGTCGGCTGGACTGAGTGATCGACAGACCGAAGACTACTGATGAGCAATCAGCACAAATTACCCAAAATTGATGATTGAGATGATTGGATAATTTGATGATGATTTTTGATTGATTGGCTTATTTATGGATAAATTTCCTTATTTTAGGAACTGAATGTTTGACTTTGAATTGAGTGAATATAATTAATAAGGTTTCCCATTTTACAAAGGCAAATTATGGTAATTGTGACAAAATTGTTGACTCTCCCTCAATCCTCTCCATTTTTCAACAAATTTTGCCTTGATTTTAATCAAAAAATTTTGATTAAAATATGGAGAGTATGAGTATTTTTTTCACGTAAACGAATTTTTATCACGCTCTCTCTCTCTCTCTCACATATTCTCTCTCTCATTTTTCTCTCTTTTCATCACGTTTTTTTTTTCTCCCTCTCGAAATTCTCTATTATTAATTGAGTAAATATTGAAATTTTTGGGTGAATTCAAAAGAAGATTGAAGAGAAATCATTTCGAGGTAAGAACTCATTTTTTTTCGGTAGTTCTGAAATTGTATTTCTCTCCTCAATCCGACTGCAATATCTTAGTCTAGGAATTTCATTTTGCTCTGAATTTTTTAAATGTTATTCATGTATGTGTTATGAGTTAACCCTAATAATTTCACCTCAATTGGATTTTTTTATGAAAAGTTATGAATTTTCTTCTCTTTGTCACTCATTGCTGATTTATGCTAAATAGTAATATTGAATTGTCTCTATGTCCCGACCCTTATATGCTATGTAATATCTTGACCTATTCTAAGACCAAAGAAAAACATGCTAAACATGTGAGGATTGCTCTATAAACATTAAGGGAATATGGCTTATATGCAAAGAAAGAAAAGTGTGACTTTTAGATGACAAAAGTCAAGTTTCTAGGATATGTTGTTTCCAAGATGGCATATCAATGGTCCTCTCTAAAATTGAAGTAGTCTTAAATTGGGAGCGGCCAAAGAACATGTCAAAGATTCAAAGTTTCCTTGGGTTAGCTAGATATTATCAACTTTTTTTGTGGAGAACTTTTCAAAGATTGCCTCTTTGATGACAAGACTTACCTAAAAGGATGCCAAGTCCTATGGGACAACAAATGAGAGCAAGCATCTATAAAGCTAAAGCATAGACTCACCAGTGCACCGGTACTTGTTATTTCAAATAACAAAGAACACACTTGAAAAATAGATTTGGTAATGTGCTAATGCAATATGGTCAAGTAGATGCTTATGCATCATGACAACTTAAACCCTATGAGAGGAATTATCCTACATATGATCTTGAGTTAACTGTCGTGGTCTTCGTAATTAAGATTCGGAGATGTTACCTTTATGGTGCAAGATTTGAGATCTACATCAACCACAAGCTTAAAGTATTTGTTTCCTTAAAGAGATCTCAATCTAAGACAATGAAGATGGGTAGAGCACATGGTAGATTATGATTTTAGTTTTCAATACCACCCTAGTAAAGCAAATGTAATAGCAGATGCTTGAAGCTATAAGAATCACAGGATAATGGCTAGCTTAGCATTGGAAGATTAGAGAAAAATAGCCGCCATTGGTGACTTTGACTTATAGTACTACGAAGACAATGAAAGGGCCTTTATGTTTAACATAATAGCTGACCCGACATTGATCCAAAAGTGAAACAAGCACAATGGCATGATGAAGGACTGTAACACTCCGAAGTTAGTTAAGTATAATTAAAATACTAAATGGTGGGTTAGTGTGCCATAATGAGTGTTTTAGAACTTAATTTGATTATTTTGTGAAAATTTAGAAAAAACTTATGTTATTTTACTCTTTTAATGATTTTTAATTATTCTAAATTGTTTTTAATTGTTAATTTGATTTTCAATGAAGCAATTTGGTTTTAAAAATAGTGTATTGTTGCACACAGTTTTGTACAACTGCTTTTTCTTTTTCTCTATTTATTTTCTCTCTCTCTCTCTCTCTTCCTCTCATTTTCTCTCTCCTCTCACTCTCACTCTCTCGGTTTCACTCACTCTCTCTCAATCTCTCAAAATTTTTGAAACAAAATCCGTTTTCAAGCTTCGGGATTGTGGATTGAAGGTTCGGGAACGCGATTGAGCAACCACAAACTCGATTCAAGCTTCAATTCAAGGTTAGTTTTCAAAATTTCAAAACTTTTTATATTTTTCAAATTTTCTTCTATTTTGAAATCTAAGAGTTTCTAAGCCTAGAAAAGCTTCAATCTAAGTTAGATGGACTTAGATTAGCTAGAATACAAACCTTGTTTGAACAAAAACAGATTGAAATCAAGATTTTTTATTTTTCCT
>CAMOHE010052914.1:6598-18723 GCA_946598075.1 Artocarpus hirsutus | reverse complement strand
CATCGGCTTGCCGTTCTGAGGAAAACATTTTGGCCTGTCGAACTGAATTGTCCGGCCTGCCGATCTGTCCTTTAATACAAAAATCATTCATAACATTTAATTATCAATAAAAATATAATTAAACACATAACATTAATGACATGAACATTTGAGCACATCAATTTCACACGAGCGTCACCTGTCATAACACTTAAAATAAAACAGTTAGCACCATTTATCATATATCATAACACATATCATGAGTGTAACACTTATCATCGTCATTAATATAACATTTAACGTCATCATTATCATAACATTATCCGTTACATCAAATTAGGCGGGCGTTACATTACAAGTCTAACCTTATCAATATATCCATATGCTCTCATTCTCCTTTTGAAAATCCATTTGCAACCCAATGGCTTACATCCTAGAGGGAGATCAACTAGTTCCTAAGAATGATTTTTTAGGATGGAATTTAATTCACTTTTAATAGCCTCTTTCCACAAAAGGGCCTTAAGAAGAATTCACTGCTTCCTTCAAGCTTTGAGGTTCACCTTCTAGCAAATAAGTTAGAAAATTTGGACCAAAAGATTTTTCTATCCTTGCTCTCTTGCTGTGTTTGGATTCATCATCAACCTCAAATTCTTGTTCATGGTCCTAACTATCGTTATTTGTAGTCTTATGTGTTTGTTTGGACAAACTCAATCCGTCTTTGGATCTACATAGAAATACATTTTCAAAAAATGATGTGTTTCAAAAAATGCTGTGTTTCTCAATTCCATTATCATTTTTTTTGTATATCTAGAATTTTTGACTCACTGCTATGTGCATAGCTTATGAAAATCCTATTTTCACCTTCATTGGTGCAGATACAACCACTTTGGCAAGGCATCACCACAATTCCAAGAATTTATAGGAAGGTTTCCTTCTTTTCCATAGCACATATGGGATCTTTTCTTCTTTCTTTCAAGGCACCTTATTGAAAAGGTCATTAGCTGATAGAATGGCTTCTCCCTATGTGTTTTGTGGTAAACCAAAACTTATCAACAATACATTCATCATATCCTTTAAGATGAGATTCTTTTGCTAATAAGGTGGTGTGACCTCATGAACAAATTCTATGTTGTGCATAGAATCCATCAAAAGATGCTTCATATTTGCCACCTCGTTTGCTTCTAACCACTTTAATCTTCATGTGAGTTAATTCTCAACTTCTTTCTTATAGAGAGAAAATTTCTCTATATCTTTGTCTTTGCATTTTAGCAAATACAGATAGCATTATTTCATGCCATCGTTGACAAAAGTAATAAAATACATATTGGCACCCCTTGTTTATGCGGATTTTAGATCACATATATCACTATTGATCAAATCAAGGGGTTTAGTGTTCCTTTCACACTTTTGTTTGGAATCAATATAGAAATGGGTATATAAGTTAAGTTAATTAATCTTCATAGAGTATTGTAATTAATGTGTCCTAATCTACCATGCCACAAATTGAAAGACTCAAGCAACTAAACAAAAGAGTTGACCTTTTTGTTGATTGTGCACCTTACAATCATATCATTGAGCTTAAACAACCTATCTTTTACATACTCCTTCTCCACATACATTCCACTTTTGGTCAAAATGAACTTACCAAACTCAAACATATTATCTGGTTCAGTAGCGAACCGGTCAATATGTTCTTATGGATATCCAACACATACAACATGTTTTTAAGAGTCAGCTCTTTCCTAGAGGTCATCTAAAGGATCACCTTTCATAATACCCCCACACGCTAACTAATAAGCTCATGGAAAGCCTATTTAGTTAGAATAATTCATTTACGTTATATATGTTATGATTTACTTAAAATATTCATTTCATTATAAAAGAGTTTTGATACTATTATTTCATTCGTTTTCTTATTTACAATATATACAATATTCAAAACTAGGATGTGGAGTATATTATCACATCTAGAGTTAGTAATGTATGTCTATTTACAAAATCATAATAGTGTTGCTAAGTTTGATAAGACAGGGTTCTAAAATAAGCTTCAAATGCAAATCCAAAACATGGCATATGAACAAATTTCTATCTAGCAGTTTGGATACCTGGCTAACTCCTAACCCTATACTTCTTCACTTGCATCATAAGAAATATAATGAGTTAAAGGCTCAATAAGCAAAAAATAACATTGAATGGGAATGCAATTAGACATTTTCCTTTATCAGTTTTCTTTGAACAATCTTTCTTCTTTTGGGTACTCTTGAAGTGTGGTATTTAACTCGTACTTATAGGCCTTGGTTTTTGAAACTTGTTCATCATAATTTGGCAAACGCAATAATAATATAGGGTTTCTATCTTGGTATTTAGACCTTAGATATTTACTATATTCAATTTCAGTCTTTGTGGCTTTTCTTACCTTAAGTTTTTCAACCTTAAAGTATTTACCACCCTTCGCTGGGTTCATTGGTCCCACTCACATCCCATGCCTATCTAACTACCAATTAAGCACTATACCCCTATTTTAGTTAAAAACCTCATTCTCTTTTTTATATCACATCACATGCTCTAATGTCAATGTCATGAATAATGATTGTTTTTCAATAATCTATATTGTTCCCAAATAACAACATTCCAATCAATCGCGTTAAAACATAACATGACATTGAGTGAAAAGATCAGTCCTCTTAAAACATAAGATGTGCCAAAGGCCTAGCATTATAAAATCATATACCACTTAATTTCACATAAACCAAACTCATTGATCTAGGTTATAAGTTCATATCACAAGGGTTTTGAATTAAATCAACCCAAAATAGGCTGAGTATAACAATGTCAAAGTGCATGTTTATGGCCAAGGAACATGCTATACTGATAGAAATGTATTAAACATAGAGATTAGATATTCAACCATCTCAACAAACATACATATCCATACATTCTTGTTGTATATTACCTAACAAATATAGAACAATTTTTGCCACTTTTTGGCATTTTCAAACTTTAAATGTCATTGAGGAAAATAAATGATCGTAAAAAAACCCAATACACAAGAATCAAGTGTTGTGGAAACTTTATTTTTTACTTAACCTAGTTTTGTATTTTCTTTCCATAAATTTAGAAAAAACATTATAACTAATTTCAAGTCATTTATAAGCATTCAAAATCATTCTATAAACACTTAAAATCAATATAAAGGAAGCAAATAATCAAGTTCCACAAAAAAATCTCAATTTGCAAAGAAACTAACTTAGCTAGCTTAGTTTGAGCTCAAATCTATCCTATCTTGCTTTCTTCACATCTATAATAATATACAATAGAAAATAGCTTCATCTCATCATAACAAAAATCAATTTAGATGTTACCTTTTAAAGTTTAAAGTTAGGAAACACTTGATTTTTAAGCTCAAAATGGTAATAACTTAGCCAATTTTGTGTAGCCTAAATTTCTATGGTCTTGTTTAAGTTTTTATGAGCTTGAGAGCATGAAAAATTGAAAGAAAGAAGTGGAGAAAGCCTCAGCCAAACTTAGGGCTACTAGGAAAATAAGAAGCAAAAATAGAGTTTTTTAGTGCATTGGCTTGGTCAAAAAGAGGTGGGTTAAAGGAGTAGGTTGCTTGGGAGTTTTTGCCATCTCTTTCTAAGGTTTGACATATGGAAAGAATGATGAATAAGAAATGAATTTAGCTAATAGTTAGCCTATTAAATCAAGAACAAACAAGTACAACTTAATTTTTTATAACCTAGTCAACTAACCAATCGAATTCCACCATTTTGCATACTCTTTAATTCCAATAAAATTTAGCTATTTTCAAGGTATAAATTGGCAGAATAATTAGTTTAGAATGCATTTAAAATGGAAAAAATTTCCAATCAATTCATAACCATTTTAGCACACCAATCTTCCTTAATCGAGAAACAGTACTTTTAACTGCAATTAGGACTTCAAAAACATGTTGGATCAGATATTAATAATTCAATATCATATTCAAGGAATATAAGCACATTTATGTATGATTCAATCTTAAAAATAACAAATGCTCAAGTTCACAAAAATATGCTTTCTATACACTAGTGTTTAAATAATACGCATTCACTAAATGCATAGATATACAAGATGCTTACTACTAGCTAATTGTGAGTTAATTGAGCATTACACCTTTCCTTGGCCTTGTATCTTAGATGTTGCAAAGTTTCCCATGAACACTTTCTCCTTTTTCTCAATTGGTTCGAAGGAAGTGAACAAACCTTTGTCTGAGTAAACATACTTAGTTACACCAATGTCAATTGTCTATTCCTTCAGGTTGGACCCGACTAGGTTTAGTTTAGAGCCCATTGTAGAAAAGCCAATATCATAAACCTCTTGCGTAATGTCAACAACCATATTGGTCTCTTTGTTTTTCTTCTTTTTTAGTAGCCTACAATCCGCCGATTTGTGACCCATCTTGTTCTAGTTGAAGCATCTTCCTTGGAATTTCTACTTCTTTGAGATGCCTCCTCTTGCTCTTAGCGTGTACTCATTTGCCGACTTGTTCTTCTCGGACTTGAAGCCTTGACCATGCTCCTCCACATTTGCCTTAGCATCAGCCTGTGATGGGTCTTTCTTCTTAGAACTTCTATTGTCTTCTTCAATTTGAAGTCTAACAATCAAGACTTCAGTGCTCATTTCCTTCTGCTTATGTTTCAAGTAGTTTTTGAAATTATTCTACATGTAAGGCAACTTCTCAATAATAACAGCCCCTTGAAAAGTCTCACTTATGACCATCCCCTCTGCATAAATCTCACACAATATGACAGATTTTTTAAACTTGACTAATCACCATCTTGAAGTCCATCATTTTATAGTTCAAGAATAGGCCCACAAGAAATTTGTTGGCTCCAACATCCTCAGTCTTATATATATGGTGAAAATACTACTACAATTCCTTAGCCTTTTTCTTCATAATATATACATTGTACAATAAATCAACTAAAGTATTTATAATGTGTTTTCAGCAGTAGAATACTTCTATGCATCAATTGCATATTTGACTTGAGCATCAATCTCATCATCATTCTGTTTTAGAGCATCCTCCGTCAAAAACCTCAAAATGTTCAAGGTGGTTAGATTAAACAACATTTTCTACTACCATCTCTTAAAATTTCGTCCATCAAATTTCTCCAGTTTCTCCCCATGGTTCACCAAAATGAAAACCAAAACCATAGGGGTAGGCACTTGTGCCATAATTGTGTTTGGACAGCTATATTCTCAACATAATTTGAGTTCAAGTCAATTGCCATTTCTAAAAATTCAAATTTCAAATCTAAGTTTTAGAACTAAGTCTTCAACTTGAAAAATTGATGGTCAATAATAATTTTTCAATAGTAATTGACAACAACTATGTGGTCATTGCAAATGGTAATCATTGAGGATGTTCCCAGAAAAGATTGGTGAGGTGATGCCTCCTTTAAAACCAACCTTCGCGACAAAATAGTTGTCCAAGGAAAGTCTGGTGGGGAGAATATCCTAGGCCAAGAACCAACCTCCTAGACAAAACTTCTCTAGATTTGTACTTATGCACAAAACAACACAAATGTTCCAAACACTAATTTGTAAATGTTTTTTATAGGTAAAAAATAAGTGACCAAAACAAATATACAATGTTTTTTTATATTAAACCAAAAGTTAATAAAGGTCATAGAATCATTCACCAAAAATCTAGATGAAGCAATATTTAACCAAAATATTAATGAACATATACATAGAAATCAACAAGTATGGCAAACGACATTATGTTTGACATAAAAAAGCAATACAACCAATTTATTGTTATTATTTTAATATTCAAACTAAAACAATGACATGCATATATAATTAATAATATTCAGATGTAAAACGTATTTCTCATTTACTTTTCTATATAAGCATAACTTTAAAATAAATCAAGTAAGCAATCAATTATATAATATAAAAAAGTCAAACATTTGCTAGAAGCAATTAGGAAAAAGAAGTTAATGTCAAAACTGATTATATTTGCAAAATTAAATTCAAGGGCAAGACAAGACAACATGGTAAAAACTTGTATAAATGCAATCCAAGAGAATGCTAAAGAAAGGCTTAAAGCAGAGCTTTCTCACTGACTTAGGAAAGGCTCAATCATACTCTTTTGATTTTTCACCTGCGAAGAATCTTTGATAGTGGTATCCCAATAAGCATCCGATGAGTTGGGATTGCCCTGGTCAGTGGTATTGAGAACACTAAACAAACAAAATATTATCACCCTTTCCAACCAAAATTGAAATGAATAACTAAAACAATCTATATTGTATATAGGTTATAAAGAGTATAGAAAGCAATAGTCACAAATAGAAACTATAGCCACCCATTCGTCTCGAAGTGTAAAGGGATTAAAGTTGTGAAAACAAACATTTTTTGCTTTTGATAGATCATGCCCTATTTTTCCTTCCAACAAACTTGTATTTTTTCCTTTTTAATTTTACAATGGCTTTAAATAAGGGAATTATGGTCATGTTACATATGCCTAATAAAACACCTTTTCTTATATCTAATTAAGGGGAGGATAAAAAGCAGAGTTGAAAACTGTTGGAATTAAATATGAAAAACAGTGGACGGAATGGATCATTAACAAACAAAAATTTTTTAAAAGCTTTATTCATCAAGAATAGCTATAAAATTTTAAGTAATAATAGAAAGCTTTGAGAATTTTTACAAACTTTTGAAGACTTATCATGGTATCCTGGCTTTCCTTATTAACACCACCATCTTCCAAGTTAGGCCTCCCCACCAATGGAAAGACGAGTGGGTGTCAATCTACAAGAATAAATTTATCTCACACTTTTCTAGATCTGCTATGTACTTAACACATGAGATAGTAGATTTTTTTTCAGAGAAAATCTCTCAGCTTTTCTCTCTCTTTTCTCTATGAGTGTTTTGCAAAAGTTACGTGAATAAGATTGATCTATAAAGATAACTATTATCTTTCTCTTTTTATATTTGAGCAGTTAGTTATTTTTCAATTAATTATAAATTTAAAATAACCACCATATTAGATATATATAGGGAAAAGATATACTCTATATTCTTTATCCTTTTTTTATTATAATTTGAATCATTTACATTATTTTATTCTAGATATCTATGTATATATATATAATATTCGAAATGAAAAACTGATTCAAAAAAAATGTATGAATATACATCTACATATACGTTTAAAGAAAATAAAGAATATTTACGGTTTAATTCAAAACCATGTATATATATAAAATCTTATTCACGTATATATATACATTTAAAGAAAATAAAGAATATTTGCGGTTTAATTCAAAACTGTGTATATATATGAAATCTTATTCACGTTTGTTTCGAAAAATGAATCGTGAATAATATATATATCATCTACATAAAGAACTAAGAAGACCATCTTCTTATCTTTGATGTACTTGTATATACATGGTTCATCAATATTTTGATTAAAACCATAAGACTTGATCGCCTTATCAAATCTCAAGTTCCAAGATCTTGAAGCTTGCCTAAGTCCATAGATGGACCTTTGCAACTAGCAAACTTTTTGCTCTTGACCTTTCACTATAAACCCTTCTAGTTGCACCATGTTGATGCTTTCCTCAAAATAGCCATTCACAATGGTAGTCTTGACATTCATTTGCCATATCTCATAATCAAGACATGCAGTAATGGATAAAAGAATCTAAATGGATTTAAGCATAGCTACAGGCGAGAAAGTTTCTTCATTGTCAACTCCCTCCTTTTGGGTATAACCCTTTGCCATAAGCGTAGCTTTGAAAGTCTTAACTTTCGCATCCACTCCTCTGTTCTTCTTGTAGACCCATTTGCACCCTATGGGTTTTATCCCTTCTGATAGATCTACAAGTTCCCAGAACAAATTGGAGTACATGGACTCCATTTCAAGATACATAGCCTCTAGCCATTTTTCTTTTTTAGAATCTTCCATTGTATGATGATATATCAATGGATCATCCTCACCATTAACAGAGATAGCAACATGTGCTTCTCTAATTTTCTTGTAGCGAGCAAGTGGTCTCACAATTCTCCCACTACATCAAGGTGGTATGACATTCTGATATGAAGATGTGGTCTCCTTATTTTGTCCTTCGAAGACAGTTGTCAGTAGCAGTCTAATCTAATCAGAAGGTAACTTTTCAAGTACAACTTTGCTACAAGGTTTATAATTTCTCATATAATCATTCTTGAGAAAAGTGGCATTTGTTGATACAAATACCTTCTTTTCTTGTGCACTATAAAACAAACCTCCCCTTCTTCCATTTGGGTATTTCACAAACAAAGATACTTTAGCATGTGGTTCCAGCTTCCTTGTCTTTCCTTTCAGCACATGTGCTGGACACCCCCATACATGGATATGTCGCATACTAGGTTTACGACCATTCCATAACTCTAAAGGTGTTTTTGGAATAGACTTAGATGGAACTATGTTTAGAAGATATATTACAGTTTATAGCATATATCCCCAAAATGAAGTAGGTAATGATGAGTAGCTAATCATGGATCTCACCATATCAAACAATGTCTGATTTCTTCTCTCTACAACACCATTCTGTTGTAGTGTTCTAGGTGCGATGAGTTGTGATAGAATACCATGTTCAACCAAATAGACCTTGAACTCAATATCAAGGTATTCACCTCCTCAATCCGATCAAAAATTCTTCACCGACCTTCCTAATTGCCTTTTAGCTTTCACTTGGAATTCTTTGAACTTTTCAAAAGTTTCAGATTTCCTTTACATTAGGTACATGTATCCATACCTCGAATAATCATCAATAAATATGATAAAATACTCATAATCACTATGTGCTTGTACATTCAATGGACTGTAGACGTCCGAATGTATTAACTCAAGTGGTCCTTTAGTCCTTTCACCTTTTGTAGAAAAAGGCCTTTTAGTCATTTTACCTTCAAGACAAGATTCACAAACTAGAAAAGAACTAACTTTTAGTTCCCCTAAAGGACCATCCTTTACCAATTTGTTAATTCTGTCAAGGTTACCTAACCTAAGGTGCCATAGGTATGTTTCATTGTCAGAGAAAACCTTTTGCTTTTTGGGTTTTGGTTGTTCAACTTTGAACATTTCAGTATTGAGTAGTGATTTTTTGTTGGACCTTAAAGTGTAAAGCCCATTTTCCAAATGTGTAAAATAAATATCCAAACCATTTCTAGAAATATTAGCATAATTACTATTAAAAGAAATATTAAACATTTGTTCAAACAGCCTAGAAATAGAAATCAAATTTCTACGAAAACTAGGAATGTAATAAACATTGTCCAACATTAAAAACTTATTTCTAAAATAAAGTTTAATGACTGCCACTGCTCTTGTCAAAATAACCTCTCCCATTCCCACTCTCATTGTTTATTCCCCATCGGCAAGTACCCTTGAAGAACTAAGTATTTGCAAAGAAGTACAACATGGTTAGTTGCCCCTAAATCAATTATCTAAGTTGAAGTATCATCTTCAACTAAACAAGCTTCTAAAACAAGTAAATCTTATTTACCGTTGTTCTTCTTTTCTTTTAGCTCCTGAAGATACTTCTTGCAGTTTCTCTTCCAGTACCCAACTACACCATAGTGGAAACATTTTCCTTTGAGCTTCTTTTGCTTTGTACTCCTTTTGTTATTGTCGCTTTTGTTCTTCTTAGGTTGCCCTCCGTTCTTAGACTTGTCACTTCCTTCAATTCTCTTCCTCTTTTTATTCTTTCAAATAGAACAGGAGGGTTGAGCTTCTACAACATTTGTCTTACCTTCTTTTGTCTTTTCTTTCAAAATGGACTAGAAGGTTTGCAGCTCATTAAGCAATTCAGTCATGTTATATTTCATCTTGTTCATGAAATAGTTGCTCTTGAACTAAAGGAACATAGGGGAGAGGGTTTCTAAAACCATCCCCACTTGGGTGGCCTCATCTATCACCGCCTTGTTCACCTCAGCCTCATAGAGATAGTTAACCATGCTGAGAACATGTTCTCTAACGAAAACCCTACGTTCATTTTGGCATTCATCACAACCTTAATGACTTCATGATGTGTCTTTTTAGAAGGCTTGCCAAACATGTCTTGCATAGACTGCATTATCTCATAAGCAGTCTCCATGCTTTCATGCTTCATCCTAAGCACGTTAGACATGCCAGCCAAAAGGAAGTAGTGAGCCTTGTTGTTTGCCTCGATCCAACAATCATATGCTTCTCGTACATTACAAAAGACATTGGCAACAAGAGGTAGGGGACATTCCTCCATCAGGACAAACTTGTAAGTTTTGCAAATTAGCACTATATTCATGTTACTCTTCCACTTGACAAAATTATCTTCGGTTTATTTTTCATTTGAGGGAATTATGATGATTGAATTAGACATTGTTGCTGTAATAAAAAAATAAAATGACATAAATTAAATGGTTGCATAAACATCATAGGTACATGTTTTGGAATAGTAAACAAGATACATGATGCTTATAGAAAAACACATAACATATTTTATTAATTCCACGATTATTCAATTTTAATAAATAAAGTGACGCTGAAGGGTAGGTAAAATTATTTATGAATTGAATTTAAACATTCCCAATTAATAAATATATTCAAAATATCTCATATTTTCTATATTTATTAATAATTGTTTTTTTTGTCAAGATATAATTAACAAATTATTTATATCCTTATGAATGTAAACCATTATTTTAGATTTTAACAACTTAACTCAAAATTGCCGTTGTAGGGTAGGTCAATTTGAAATACATTATAAAATCTTATCTCTTAGAAGCCAACCTTGTTATTGATTTAAATGGATACCCTCCGTAGGGAGGATGAAATCAAAGTGTCGCAAGACGCCACCTAAATCTCACGATGTTGTGCTAATAATGGAGACCGCATGTTATATTATCATATCACCTTCTCCCACTTATTATTTTAAAATGATGTGTTTTATCTTATAAAACATGCTATGTTTCATAATTATAGTAAATAAAAACAATTTTAAATTACTAGGTTATATTTTGTGTTAATAGTATCCTATCCTATTTACACTTAAATAAATTATTAGATTTTCTAAAATCTAAATTTATTATGAATTATCTAAGGTACCTAATATTAAATAATTTAAAATTAGATAAGTTAGAATTAATGTGAATTTTACCAAGTTTTGACTATTAAAAGTAAAAACACACTATTTGGTTGATTAATAAAATAAATTAAAATTCTATAAAATGAACCCAATTATACAAAATTTAAAAATTGAAATAATACGCAAGTGTATGCATGTCATGTTACGATAACTATAAGTGGATGCTTTCTTAGATGGCATGTTATAATGCATGAACATGTTATCATAATCATCACATGAAAATAAAGCATGAAAATAAATAATGGATTTTTGACCAGATCCTTTCGGATAATTAAAATTACAACCCATAAAAAATAGATAAAAAATGCAAGGGTCTTCTTGCAATTATACAAAATTCCCAGCTCTAATGTTGTAGTGTTCATTGGGTGGTTTACTCTTGAATTTGAGAAGTCCATGTTCTTAATTGGGCTAAAGCCTAATAGGTTACTTTTGCACATAAAATTCCTTCCATGCGTACGTGATGATGTGTGCTGATAAAGATGCAAAGAGAGGAAAGAAAAGTTGCAAGGTTTATTTGCATTATATGTATTCTCCATACTTCATGCACATGTTCTTAGTAAGCAATATTTGAAGTCATGCACGTTAGGTGTGCCTTTTTTTTTGTTAAATGTCTTTTGCACATAAATGCGCATTAATAGTTATTACCGTGCACGTGAAAGTGCCACCTTTTTTTTGCCTTGACTTTTTGACTTTTGAACCTCAAAATAGTGCATTAGTTGCACTTATGTGCAAGCCATTATAAAGAAAAAAATGATCCATTATAAAGAAAAAAAATGATTTTTTTTAACATCTTCACGTTTTTAAAAAACTGTAAAGCACAATACAACTTCATTCTGTTTGGAAAAATAATACGCAGCAAAATTTTAAAATTTTAAATCAGAGTATTTTTCAAAACACAAGTTTGACATGCTATATGTATAAATTAACCTGATCTTGCTGACCTTGTATACTCCGAAAAGCTCCCGAAGTCTGTGTAAAGAAGTA